>JANIEX010000337.1:0-37046 GCA_027627405.1 Leucocoprinus birnbaumii
TTTTTGTTGATGGTTTTCACTGACTCTTTGACAAGAGCGATCTCGTCTTCGGATAAGGCTTTGTGGAATCCGACAAAGCCAAAATCATCGCCACGGGAGTACTTGATGTAAGGAGCTCGATTGTCGAACTTGGCTTTTAGGGGTTCCTAGGTGATCGGTTATGAGCAAATCACAAAGGAGAACTAGCGATGGAGAACTAGCGATGGAGAGAGATATTCACCTTGATCTCAGCCCAAGAGACATCGCCGCCACAACCCTCGAACTTCAGAGTGGCGCCCTTCACAAAGGGGACGTCCTCGGCGCTGACGGTACCATTCCCTTCGCTGTCCTTTTTGATCAAGAGGTTCTTCCCCATGAAGTCGAGGTACACTTCTTTAGCCGGAGCATCTGACTTCTTCCCATCCCCTGTAGATTTGCCTTTATCCATTTCTTGGAAAGCGTTGAAGCCGCGGGGACGAGTCATGAGCTCGCGCCTATTTCTGGCCGCCTTGCCAGTGAGCCCTTTCTCCTTGATCTTCATTTCACAGTAGTCCTCCCTGTACGTGGCTAAATTACGTGCAGAAGGAGCAGCTCATAGTGCGGACTCACTTGCTCATGATCAAGAGCTCCTTACCCTCAAATGTTGGTTTCGGGTCAACTTTGAGGAAAGCTTCCACGCTTGAAAAATCAGCGAACTCGGCGAAAACTGAGCCCTGAGATGAAATATCAACTCAAGCCTCAAGATGTTGGATAGTAACTCACCTTGAACTTCTTCTCTTCGTCTCTCCTCATACGAACAGCATTGGTTCGCCCGTATTTGTTGAAGAAATCCTCAAGACGTCCTTGGAGCGTTGTTTCCTCCTCACCGAAACCTTTCTAGAACAATTGAACTCATCAACATCAGTTGTCGGTAGTAGAAGTCAACATACTGCATAAACGCTCCTCTCGAATTGATTCTTTGGTTCCTGGACTTCAGTTATCCGACGAACATTCGTTTTCGATTCGTCTACTTCCAGGAAGGTGCTGTCCTTAAGGGCATCAAGCAGCCAGTCCATTCCTTCTGACTGGAAGTCCCTCATGCGCTTGAAGGAAGCGATAGTTTTTTATAGGAACCCAATGTTCCGGTGTTTTTTGAGTGCAATGTCCACATGAACCTGTACTTGCTCAATCTGAAATCGAAACCCCATGGGATCGTTTTACGCACTTGTCGTAGGGTAGGTTTGAGTCCGCAAAATAGAATTCAACTGGGTTTTGGTTGATACAATGAGCTACAGGCTGCAACAGCGCAAATAAAACCCATACCTTGGCGCATGGCCCGGAGTTTTTTCTCGCCCTCATCGCTGGCGATGACACTATCAGTGGTAGTCACGACTGGCTTTTCAACGACAAGGTCAGCCATGGTGCTTCAGAAAGAGGGATAAATTATTAGATAGAAAGATATTAAGGGAGAAAAGAATGAGTTGAGAAATTGACAGAACTATCGGCAATGACAACCAATGACTGGGCAGCAAATCACTCACCGATAAAGGTAATCAACTTAGGTTAGGGTTATTTACAGTGT
The DNA here is from genome assembly GCA_027627405.1 of Leucocoprinus birnbaumii. Taxonomy (NCBI): domain Eukaryota; kingdom Fungi; phylum Basidiomycota; class Agaricomycetes; order Agaricales; family Agaricaceae; genus Leucocoprinus; species Leucocoprinus birnbaumii. The sequence goes on from JANIEX010000337.1 coordinate 1,541, forward strand.
ACCAACAACTTGGTAATCANGGTAAAGGGANGNCATTGCTCAACGTCAACGTTCANCCTTACACAGGCATCTTCAACCAGTTNCGAACTACATATATCGATTNAAAANCTGTGGGACCCGAGGATGCCCGCATGCAAACTCTCCGAACCTGGTCTACCCTGAANTTTCTCGTGAGATTTCTTGCCAAACGAACAAAAGAGCGGAAATTCGTAAAGAATGATGGAACAAAAGAAAGGCCCTTAAGCCTCAGGCCTCAGGGTGATGAANGCCTGCTTTTTGTGTGGCCTGATAGTCCANAAAAATAGATAAGANACCCCTCCCAAAAGGCTTTTGTTTTTCAACGGGTACGGAGAGCAAGGCGCTCATTTGTCCTTGTCAAGAACTGCCAGCGTTTGACACTGGGCGCTCAANCGTAAAACGAGTGAGCTTTACTCATTNCTCTACANNGGGGCCCTCTGCTCACTCNATTACACCTCAATAAGCACTCCTGTGGCGAGNGATTNNTCATTGTTATCCGCTACCCAGAGCGTGGTCATGATCTGCGGAAGCGTCTTGAACTTCGAGAAGAACAAAGCATTTGCATCAGCATAAATCGAAGATCCCAGGGCCCGTTTCTAGTCGTTGTTCTGTAGGTATGCCAACCAAAATTGACGTAAATNGNGGCCGAGAAACTAATATTGACNATCGGGTGGTTCCTCAAGCGGATGTAACTCTCCATTGGCACTCATTCCCTCTAAACCATTTGAGGACCACTGCACTCGCAGTCTAGCATACACACACCAACGTCGCTCTTTTCCATTTCACTCATTCCCTACCTCAGAAGCGCTGGTACACGCCGAAAACCTTCTTGATTGTCGACAGGCTNACGACTCACGCTGCTGGCCGGCGCATCTTCACGAGAATATCCTGGACTGCCAGTCTCACTCTTGACAAGTCGATCTCACCGCCCGTCATCATTCATTCAGAGTTCCGATAGATGTGCCGTCATGCCTGANAGTCTCAGGATGCATACTTACAGGCTGCTGACCTACTCTTGCGCAATCCCACATTCCTTNAAGTTCTTAGGCTGACGCTCGTGGCGTAGTTATCACTTGCCTCCTGCACTCCATCGACTTCTGACCNGGCGACCGCGTGCTCAGCTTCGACTGACTCGCATTGAACCGCATACCTTTTAAATACGCAGGCCTATCCGGCTTCACTGTCCTTACCCATTCACGATGACTTTCCCNTTGAATTATGTCTTTTTAGTCTCGTGTGTTTTCTCTGTTCATGCTGGTCTGGTACCTTGGTATCGCCCAACTCAACGATCACTGGTCAACTTGAATGCGGATCAGTCAACAACTTCTTCAATGAACGCCACTATCAACAACCTCGTCCCTCNCCAGGATAACCAGAAATACGTGTTCATGCATCATGTACGCCCCTTACGTCCTGAAAATNTCCCGCTTCTCATCCGTGGCCCCTTTAGATTGTTGGAAGTGCGTAGTTGGTTTGAAAGTCGTATCTGGCAGATGAATTGACGGGATACCTACGTCATCTTGATGTGGCTTGATGCCAATTTTAGATACGTGAGTGCTCCTAACCCTGGACGTCCAATNCAAGCCTGTTAAACTGTTAAACTTCAAAAGATATGATTACACCATCGACGACTGGAAGAGTGACATTCAACAGCTAGGCTCTGGTGGCGTGTGAGTGTCGAGCACCTCTCCTTTCTAAAAACTTACAAACTTGTGATAACCTTCAGTGACGCCCTTGCACTGAACATTGGGCCAGACTCTTGGCAAATCGATCAAGTCCACAGCGCCTATAGCGCAGCTGCCGGAACCAGCGTCAAAATGTTTCTGTCCTTTGACTTCAGCGTTTTTCCGTGCGACGTNAACTCTGTTGTGAACGTCGTCGGTCAATTTGCGACGAATGGAGCGCAATTCAAAGTTGATGGTCGCCCTCTCATCTCTTCGTATCTAGGTAAATGCCTAGGGAATAATGGTTGGCTGCAGATCAAGCAAAGAACGAATGGTTACCTGATGCCATTCATCGCGGAGATAGAAGGCCAATTTAACGGTTGGAACAGCCTAGATTCATGGTTTTGGTGAGCTTGGAAATACCTTTTCGGGACGTAAACTGAAGACACGATNAGCTGGGGTTGTGCCTGGCCTCAAGGTGATACCAACAAGACTGTNAGTAGCTGGTTTTAANAGGCATTGACATCTTCACTGACCGTTTCTAAGACGGCAGACGATCAATACTGTGAGCGCCCAGTTGAATCCTTGATCGTTTCTGTGCTGATGCCTTTCAGATCTTCAACAGCTAGGATCCTCAATCAAATATGTGACGTCAGTCAGCCCCTGGATATTGTGAGTGGTATTTGCAAATATCAAACGGTCATTGCTTTAGTTCACTTCACAGCACCCACTATGACTACAAAAATTTCTATCAACGCGGGGATGACTGGCTCATTTCAGGTCGCTGGGAGCAGATATTTGGAATGAGAGACAAACTATGTATGGTTGAGATGATTACTTGGTTAGNATCCGTTGAGCCTCCACCGTTAAGTATGTCCTNGCTGAGTGGTTCTTGTCCTTTTAGGAACGACTTCGGAGAATCAGACTAGTGCGCTCTCCTTGAGTTNTTCTTGACCGTATTACTCACGGCTATGCCAGCTACGGCCCTATCAAAGGGGCCCANCCTTCGGGCACGACCTGGGCCAATGGATACTCGCATCTTCCTTTCTTTGAACTGTCGAAATATTATATATCGGCCTTCAAGACCGGGAGCTACCCTGCCATCACCGTGAGGTTCCCTTGATAGGATATGATGTCTCAACGCGTACTCATTCTAATCATAGGATGATGTTATTTACTTCTGGGCACGCCCACACCCGCCCAGGCGACTGCGTACGCCGACTCGCTTGCACGCCCGGCAGGATACAACTTTGCCGAGGTCCGTTGTTCTCATCCGCCGATTTGCTTGTTGACACCTGAGATTGTTTCTAGGACTATCTATGGGCACTTGTATTTGCTAGTCAGCCTGGGCAAGTGACGTTGGCTTCTGGGAGCTCAAAGCAACGCTTCTCCGTAAGCCAAGGCGTTAACAAGCTGAAGTTTCCCCTTTCCCCCGGCAAAATCACAGTTTCAATGTCGAGGGGTGGAAGGATCTTAATCAACCAGACGCCATCAGACTTCACGTATAACTCGAATCCAGAGCTATGTAAGTTCCAAAACCAAGGTTTGGCAGGTTGTTAACGTGAACGTTCACAGATAACTACAACGTGTATGTTGGGAGCGCCAGTTAGTCATTCGAGCACTTGCATTCCCGCCTTCGCTAACCAATACACCAGAAGCAGGGTTGCCGGCTTCGTCACCAACATATGCGCCACCGGCAAACACACCCTATCCCACGTCGACGGCACATCCCATCACATCTGTTACAGCCACTACTGCCCCTGGTTCCAACCCGACCAACGCTGGGGAACCATGGAGCTATTATGGTTGTGTAGAAGAAGGTACAACGGGATCTCGTCGGGCGCTCACCGGTCCATCTTATTTCAAAAATTATATGACACCCGAGGAGTGTCAGAACCTCTGTTCTGGATATACATTTGCGGGTGTTGAATACGGGTAAGTCTCCTCCGACTTTGTCGCTCGTTCAGGGACTCAAAGAATGCTCCAGGCAAGAGTGTATGCATTTTTTATGTTTCACAAATTTTTTTCGGGAATCTCAGCTGACCTCAGTCCCTTTCAAGGTTACTGTGGCAATTCCTTAACAAACAATGGCGCTAGCGGTGATATCACTGTGACGTCGAAGTGTTATATGCCTTGTGCTGGAAGTTCTTCCTTGACCTGCGGAGGGCCATGGACCTTGAGCGTGTTTACAACTTCGAAGAAACCCTCTACCCCTCTGTCAAACAACGGTGGCGTGAGTACTGTATCCTTCTCTTCTTTTCGAGCCTTTTGACAAATCGCCTGGACAGAACTGGAAAAGCCTTGGGTGCTTTACTGACTCGAGTAGTCGACTGTTCAAGATTCCTGCTTCAGGTGGTGATGGAATGACCACCGCATCGTGCACTTCTAAATGCTCAAACATGGGTTATGTTTACGCTGCTACGGAATACGGCGTGGAATGCTACTGTGGTAATTCCATTGAGAAAACATCGGATGGCGCTGGGGTTAATGTGGACGAGAGCGAGTGTGATATACCCTGTGGTGGTCAGTGTAACCTTCTTCTTGTCAAGTTAGCTTCGTCGTTAACGCGATGGCGATACATAGGCAACTCGTCGGAGAAGTGTGGTGGAACCTGGCGTGCGAACGTATATTCACTTCTGAGCTCCGGAAGCTCAGTGTCCAGGAGACAGCATTTCACAAGGAAGAAGAGAGGCATCTAGAGTGGCCTGACTCGGTAGCGAAGGGTGTCCTTTTTCTTTTCTTATTCATATTCGCCTTTTCCATTCGTGATCTTATTCGCTTCGAGCACTGCTGGTTTGTGCCGCTCAGTCTCCCATGCTTCTTTTCGACATATGTTCTGTCTTTATTTAGTCAGCTACAAAATCATTCTTCACCATGTTCCTAAGAGGTACCGGATCTTTATCGAATGCGCATCTCTCTGCTCCGGGAGCGTCGGAACCAATGGCCCAGAACGACATATCCACGGAAGTAATAATGTCTGATCGTCGTTTTCGATTCTCTTCCATTCCACTGGAGCAAATGCTACTGGTTCGGCTGACAGAATCCGGTCAGTCCATCAGGTCAAAACTACCACATTCTTGCCCTCGTGCCTTTGAACGCCTTTCAAAGAGCGCTTGCCCAATGTCGCTAAGCTCCAGCAAGGCATCTCATCGACAGAACTATACCTAGCTTACCCACGTTTTCCCACAGCTGAGTGGTTTCGGGGAGCATGTGCATGATCAGCAGCGGTAAAAACAAACAGATCTGATAATCGTTCTTGGCTCCTAGACGGTCCAGGTTCTGATCATCAGGCGAAGCAATCCTGGCTTCTGCAATTAATCAAACCTCCGCGCGAATCTTCCAGTGTTGAGACGATCTCCCGACAAACGCCCATTCAGGCCCTTTGCGGATTACGATTATCTCGCCAGAATATATTGCTAAAAATAAGAAGTGCTGCGAGAAGCCTTCTAGTGCGGGGTCGCAGGCACCAGGAATTAAGGAGTTCCTCAGAAGCCAGAACCTTGCTAATTTTCGACCAGGGTGATACTTCTCGCAATTCTGCATTTGTAACGGTGAGGTTATGTGCTTTCTCACCGGGAAGCACTCGGTAGCCCTGAATGTGAATAAATGAGTCTGAGAGAAGCTCTTCACAAAATAAGTAAATTCGCAGGGGCGTATGATTTCCGATTTTTCGCGCGCTTGTGGGGATGAAATTGTGAGTTTCACGGGAATTCACTTGGTGTAAAATTACGACCCATTATCCGCAGTCGTGTTGTTCTGGTGACCTGTAAAATCCGGTGAATTCTGCCAATGTCAGATACGAAGGGAGATAGATGCTGGAACGTGGTACGCCACTTCATCGGCGGCAACCTAGGTCTGGTGCGGAATTTCCGTGGATCGTGAACTACTCCGTCTTGCTGTCTTTCAGATGGTTTACTTGTCCGGTGCGGTGATCTTTCAAAGATAGGATTGTTGACCATACTTTGTTCAGTTGTCAGTCCTGAAATCAATTTGGAGAAGAATGCCTCACCCACAAATTCGGTTTGGTCCCAAGTTGGAGCATTTTTGTGCCTCTGATTTACTTTCACTGGGAAATTTCTTAGAGAGGTGACGATATGTTTCATATAGCCCGGTCATGCCAAGGAGAAGAGGTAGCGGCGCTTAGATAGAACTCGTGTGTCGAGACGTAAGCTATATCTCAGTCCTCCAGAAAAACGGGATCAGCAGTAAATCACTACTATCACCTGAGCAAGGCGGAGATAACGACCAAGATCGATCACGGCTACCTTGGAGTTTGGTCTTTCTGGCTGCTATTAGTTTCAGTGGCATCCAGGTTAAACGAGCGTTTCCCCTGCGCGTCGGTCTGCCGAACCCCGTGGAGAAGACTAGGTCCTGAAAGGTCGATGAAGCCAAGCAACTTAGTAGGGGCGCCTGTACTTTCCAATTGGAGAGCGTTTCATGTCGTAAAACGATGCCGTTAATGATCTTGAACTGAGCAACAAACTTCGCATGCAAGAGATATGCGTATCCAGAGAGTCTATTAGCTGCATGCTAGTATACAATATACAGGAAGAAACTTCGGTACTCCCTTTCCCGAAGTCAGAGCGATGAACGAGCACTACTGGGATAATTTTGATTTCTCGCTCTCAACAAAGTCGTCGATAGTAGACGGCCATGCGCCTGCAAGACACTCAGGATCAGTATCTCTAGATCCGACAGAACTAGTGACAGAAAACCACCTTCTGGATCATAGTTTGTGTACCTAGAGTCAATGGTACGGACAAACTCGAGGAACTAAGGAGAGATCACAGATTAGAACATAATCTATAAGAGGGCCGTCTAGAGTCAAATCTCACTCACCATCTGCCAAGTGTCGCGACTGATTCCCTTCAGGCCTTTTTGATCCAGATATTTGAACCATGTTTCGGTACGCTCTGCTGTCCACCCATTACTTGCAGTAGAGCCTGCTCCGTCCATATTGACATCACCATTAGCATCGGTTGAAGATACATGAGACAAAGCGCCGCCTTCAAGGCCGTGGGTCAAGAGGAGACTCCACAGTCCCTTCGCTATGTCAGTCCCTGGGCGCTTGATTAGAACAAGCCGCACGAGGGCTGATGAAAGGACAAACCAAGACTTCGCTGCCCTTCATTTCGAGCAAAATCAAATGTATGATTGTAGACCTTTGTGAAATACTCTGGATTTGACGCAAGCTTGTCCCGCAGAGTCGGAAGAGCCTGCTTCATGGTGGCCAAACTGTCGCAGCTGTTGATGGATGATTAGTGAGCATGGCACACGATTGTTGAATGACGGACCGTAAGCGTTTCCAGCCTTCGATCCACCCTTGCTTCGTCCAGATGCCCATCCGCGGCGACTCTAACTCGAATGCCAACGCGAGTAATACCACATCTTCGGGGTCCACTCCAAGATCCTGACAAAACTCTATTGTGCCATCGAAAGAGATCTCCTGGCTGTCTTTATCGTCCTTATCTAGTAATAGACCACACTGAGTTCATAACCATCGCACATGATCTCGATGGTGATATCTAACCTTTGTAGTTGTTGAAAAGGCGAGAGATTTCGGCGGTAGATAGAGTGCGACTGGTCGAGTTGGAAAGTGAAGATGAGGATGCTGATGTCGGGTCGTTATAAAATGCATCAATCGCGGCTTCTAGTTGTTTGTATTTCTTCAAAAACCTTTTTGCGACTGTATCACTGTTTGCCCAGGGTGAGGTAGATCAGAAGGTTTTCCCATGATTTCCGTGGCCATACTCACGACGCCCCTGTAATAGCAATGAATTGGGCAAGATTTGCGTCGTCATTTTTCCCTGGCATGATGAGTGAAAAGAAAGTGCGGCGAGTCTGGAGTGAAAGTCGAAAGTGGGGGATCGCCATATTCGGGAACACACATACAGCACACGTGAATGGCCGGGTCAATCCATGATTGTAAGATAATGGCTCACAGATTCTGTTTTGGCGCAGGCTGCAACTACAGCAGCGCCGCACACGATGAATAGCAGAGACGTAAGCACACAATCCGATCGTTGGAAATCCATGTCGCAAAATGCTGAGATGCTTTGGCCACTATGACCAGTCACCAGGCCGAAGCATCGGCTGCGCTTTTCCGGCCATCTGACTTTGAATCACGGCTGTCTCCGACACCTCTGTTCCCTGGCTCTGGCCTCCTCCACTTTCTCGCTTCACTAATATTATGGAGCATTGCCTCGTTAAGCATGCTCCTTTTTGCCGCAAATATCGCAAGGAAGCTACTCATCCTTAACCTCTACCCTGGGAGTATTCGACGTTTCATAAGTGCTATGAGCTCATTCACATATCATCCCTCCCCAGGTTATTAAATACCTCCTCAAGCATATCACTGGGCTTCGGTCCGAAATGGAGAAGACTCCCCTTTCCGCCCGCGACGTCATACGGCTCTCTCAAGCATTACTACCCTATCGTGATCTCCCTGTTGAACTTGACCCTCAATGCGCAATAAAAGAGAAGATTCTCTCAGACCAAATGGAGCCGTGTCCTGGACGAGATCATCCTTCTTCAGGTCTCCAAACTGCTAGATTGTGCTAGAGGTAGAGGAAACAGTCCAGGTTGATCAAGACTTGCTTGTCTGAGATATGACTACTCTTGATAGCTCTTGATGCTCCGGATAAATTACTCGGGACCATCAGAAAACATCAATGGCGCCCCCAGAAAAACAAGTTTCCGCGCTTCTCCAATCTTGGTTGTGTCATTTCACTCGATGGAGACTTTCCCCTTGTACACTTCCGTCCACGCCCTTTCCATCACATCAGGCGACTTGACATGACATGTCAACAGTATGTCAGGACCCAGGGTGATGATGCTATATTTGTCTGCGACGTGTCCCTTTGTGACCAATAAGTTGTTTTCCTCCCTTGATGCCTCGATCCTCACTTTGCGGGTACATAACATCAAGCCGTAACTGTGGTGGGAGAGGGAGAAAAACGACAATGTTACAGGTATGAGCTTCCGGAAATAAAACAACGACCGCCGAGCTGACAGTCCAATGTCAGGAAATTGCCAGATCGATCCTGTTCGGGAAGTGTGATTTTAAGGTGATGATAGTCAGTCTTGGTACATTGTGGTGCAGGGTGATAAGTGATATCCTGGCATTTAAGATTTATATCCCCTGCTGAAAAGCGACGGTCCCGCGATTTCCTCGTGCACATGCTGTGGCGTAGGCGTCAATTCGACAAATCGCCCTGGTTTCCGTTTATCTCTGACAACCGGCATTGAAACCTTCTTCGCGCTCGCCATCATGTCTCGAGTATCGTGGGTGTGAGTCTTTCATCCCTATCATGGGCACCCACTTCTCCTTTGTTCGGAACTTTTTGGACTCCAACTCCATGGTTCGCGGGGCCTTGAAATTCCGTCACTTTTCTGTTGCGACTCTGAACATCATTTTGCCAAGTCCCAAAGCAAACGTTCTGGAAATAAAGGCCGGAGCATGTCCAAACCTGAAGTGACCGAGGTTTACGACACTGATGAATTGCATCCAGTCTCACTTTCTGATCTACTTTTGCTAACATTCCGTTATCTCAATTTTTTCACCATTTGAATTGACGCGGGGGCCGTCTCCACCCACACCAGAGGTTCCACCACATTTTGAGCATCCGGTACCAGGGAGGGCGGAATTCAGTTTATCGACGACTTTCAGGTTCCGCTGGTGTTTCAGTGCAGCCCAAGGTTAAAAGCCCTACAGACATCTTCCCTCGACATCTGATCTCCGGAAATCTCAGGTGGCACCGACAAACTCATCTGGTCTAAAGCCCTCGGAAATTGGCTATCTAAGAGAACCCCATCCGCAATTGTCTCTCCTGTCAAACAGTCATAAACGCATGTATGTAATTATTTAACGCTTAAGGATTAAACAACCCACGTTAAGAACGTTCACGTCTAGCTTGTCGTTAGCCAGCATCCGGATCGGACAATACAAAAAATACACCCTCGCCAAGTCTGAAAAAAGAAGAAAAAGAACTGTGATATCGTAAATAAGTGCACCCGCCCGAGACGAAGCAGAGAAGAACTTCACCTGGCACCTGATCGTTCTGGCCCTGTTTGTATTTGTATCCTGCAATACTCGAGTACCCCGCTTGGCTTCGATTTGGCGCTGTCCCCTTTCTATCGTGACGATATGGTTAGCCTTTTCTCGGTACTTTTTGAACCTTGTGCTAGTGACTTTGAGTCGGCAGGGTTTTGCTTCTCGGGTGGCGTGACGCTCAAGCTGAAAGGTGAGGCCGAGATGTATGTAAGTGTTACGGTACACAGCTATTTTCTCCATATTCCTCTTGGACGTTTTGAGTGAAGAGCACTTCATCTCCGACAGACTTCTTCCGCACTTGTTCGAGCCTTCGAGCCTTCGCTCTTTGTTGTTCACCTTTGTGGATCCTACGAAGAAGTAGAGTCAATCCGAGACTCCTTGCGTTCACAGCAAAGTGAATCAAAGAAGTTATTTCTGAGCGTCCGCCTCGGACATCATAAGGATAGGAAAGCCTTGCAGGAAGACTACTGCCCTCGACCCACGTTTCAACCCTTCTTGTCCTTCTTGTGTCAAACCAAATCAACTACAAATGCTATATAGAATTCTGGATTGCTACTTGTGCCAATCTCGACGGTTTCACTCAGGCACAGCGGGAATATCCATAGCGACTCTGGTAAGCCCATGTTACACTTGACCGTCACGATGAAGAGCAGGCTAGCATATTGTGTAGTTTAATAGCGGATCAAAAGCTTGAACATAATGTTGAAGGCTATTTATATTATTTCGGTATTGCTGTATGAGCAATGCCCCACATGGCAAAAATGGAGGCTGACACTCATTTGGGTGATTTATGATTTCAATGCAAGAAACAGACACCGAGTATGTCTTCCATTGGCATGATGAACATTCTACGAACGAGTACACAGATGTAAAATGGCTTTTGTGATTTGATGGCATCGCAATGGGGCTTTGTAGATTTAGCTCATGCTCAGAGTTAAGTCCCTCCCTCTATCCACAATCAACGTTGGGTCGGGCAGGTCCGAAGCCAGTACCCTACATCATACATCACTATCACTGTCAGTCAGTTATGAGATTGATTGGAGCCCTACAGGCCCCAGGCAAACTCAAACCATCGGATACCTTAATAGAACTCCACCCAACACTTTTCCGCTACAGTGGGTAACGAAGTTCGACAGGCTTCGTTGTAGTAGCTAGTAAGGCGCTTAAAGGGGCAGCTAGGTGTAATCATGCCTGAGATGCTCTATACTATCTTGGGCGTCCAAGGGCATGCGCCGCGGTGTTTGAAATGAGGGGAATTGATTCCGATCCCAGGCTTTGATGGGTGACTCGGAGCATAGGCAGGGGTCTTTGGTGGTTCGCCGTCGAATATTATAATAATGGACGCCGGAGCTTCTTAAAAGAAGCTTTCCTACTTATATACATGCTTCTCTCGTTCTAATGCCATTGTACTGGGTCGACTAACCGCGTTCGAAGTGAGTAATATTTCGACTCGATATGAAATTGGATTAATGACTCGATGACTCGAGGAGAACGAAGCACGAACTGATCATCCGGTTTAATTGGCGCCTTGAACCATGAGTTCATCAAGAGGGCGGTCACTTCGTGTTCAGCGGATGAAGCCGCTGAAGGCCATTAATCAGACTTCCAATGCCTTGACAGCCTTCAGATAGGGAACTAGGGAGAACTGTCAGACGGCGGGAGTTGAGTAGGCGCGAGATGTACACCTCCTACACTTCGGAGGTAGGGGAGCTTGAGCAGTTCTTGATTTCGACTTGAGTTCTTAGTGTGAGTGATACCAGTTATATTAATTAATCAGACTAATTGATGCATCATCAGTCCAATCAGACAGCGGCCGGGCACTCTCAGGGCTCAAACTGCCAAGTCGATAATGACAGAAGTTATAAAAGATTTGCCCCAAACACGATAATCTGTTCGTCGAAGTTATTTACACGCTGTATTGATATACCTCTCTGTTGATATGGATATGGCTCCATTTCATTGGATGCCAAGATGACCGCTGCTCAAATCGGTACAAGATGTTTACAGCGGCAGTGTTTACAAGGACAGATTAGTGTATGCTCCTCCTCAACGTGATACAGTCTCATGTCACCATTGACATAAAATGATGTCCATCGCATCGTTCCCTTACCTTCGTCAATATGTATGTCATTCCGCTAGAAAGATCCACCTGCGACGAAGTGTTATGCACGATTACTGCATACAGGATGTCCAACTTCGACCTATCAAGCTATTCATATCTGATAGAGCGTTAAGCGGCAAAGACGGCAAGTCGCGTCCCTGTCAGGTCCAAATGAACATTCTTGGTCGACGCCTTGATGGAGACAACTGACGAGGCATTCCGGTGGGCGTGATTAAATATGGACGCCGTGGTATTGTAAAACGAAATGACTGCCGGAGCTATTACGGTGAGTACTCTTTGAGTTTCAATGAAGATCAATTCAATCCGGCGTTGATGTGTTCGTTTATTTGAAACCAATTCACGACCTCAATCCCCTGGCCAAACAATCGGTGCCGGTTGTTAAAGAAAAAATCAATTGAAACGATATGTACATACCTCCGTTCTACACTGAATCAACCTCTTTCGCCGATTGCGTTACCCCTACTCTCACCGCTCGCAGTTCTCTGTGACCTAGATGACAGGTTGGGTCGTCAGCTCCTCTCGGGAAAATCGACCCTTGCATTGTGAATACAAATTCAGCACTCCGTATTTAAAGGAGCGGCGCACAGCTCGAGGTATGATTATGAACTTGCCGTAGGCTTAGGTACATTTTCGATATTTGGGGTGCCGCACTTGATCAAGGGTTATTGCTCCTGGGGAAACGGAAGAAGTAAAGTCGCCTCAAAATGGATCGGAAAAATAGGTTTCTCCAGCAGTCCCATGGGGCGTGTAAAAGAGAAACTCACAATGATCGATTTCCGATCGCTTTCTCTCAAGGAGGCGGCACAGGCCCGACGTTATCTTAGAAGCTGACTGTGTTAGTTGATCGGTTGAGTATCCAGCCTCCAGCACCAGGCCCCGCCACAATTTAACCGATGCCACCCATCTGTAGTGGTAGTAATGTGTCCTGAGACTGTATGCATGCATGTATGCGTTAAAGGGTTCCGACGCAGAAGAATTCACAGGTCTATTATTTATATCCTTCTTATTTCCCGAGGACATTATTTTTATAGAATTGGCATTGCGGTGCGTGGACCATGGATCGCTGGCATTGACGGGCCGATTCTGAGATGAGAAAGAGCCTCAATTTCCAGGCGCTATGCCACACACCCTGAGCGCAGTCCCATGTCCAAAACACTTCTTTCCGTTCCCTCCCAGCGATACTCGGATAGAACACGATGTCCTCCGTGGATGGTCCAAACAAGACGCACTACCAGTGATGGTGGAAACGATACACAAGTAAGTACATGGCGCCTTCTCTGCAAAGCTCTAGGAAAATCTGTGGTGAGGTTCCATTCGATCCAAATTCGATCATGATCATGAAACGAAGGACCTCGGGTGCCAGCACCACCGCTACATCCAATATATGAGGCAATACCGTTCCGCAAGCCATATGGATCATTCATGAGCTTAATTATGAGCTCATGAGGCCAATGATCACTTAATTCTACCGAACAGCAGACCCACAGCCCAAATGTTGAAGTAATTTCCAGCAACATCAAACCTCGAAGGACATCTGATCTTTCAGTCTACTCAATATGGATAATCATGCCCCTATTGGCTTTGGACGTGGTAATCTATTCTGATCGCGACCAATGCGCCATTTCGAACCTGAAAAAAGAACCCCTTCCCTCATTTTCCAAATACGACTAGCGGGTATTACCGTCAAAATGACGAATAGAACGGCGCTCAGGATCTCCATCCACAGATATCGCCAGCTCGCCAAATTCTACCTTCCCAAGCCGCAGCACGTATCTTTCCTCACTTCTTCGAGAGCTGTTTGTGGTTCCTCCGACCTCGCCAGGAAAGTATGCGAGGATCCGTCTTTGTGGTGTAAATGCAAAGCTTCTGATTCACGCCAGTGGGCCCCAGATATGCGGATCCCGATTCTATCTATGTGTACACAAAGTCTATGCAGAAACATAAAAGCGGAGGTGAAATGGAGGTGTCATGGGCCACGGGAGTGAATACTCGTACCCCGCAATCTGGGACGGAGTGCGAGTGCGAGAATGAGAACGAGAGACCAAAATAGGGAGAGAAAGCAGGAAGACATCAGACATCTAAGAAGCGGAGGTTGGGCACTGTAGCTGAGATAATTATTTGCCCGAGTTTTATGCATCTACACAAATCCTTAAAGGAAGTGGATTCGTCAGAGCAAACCAAGCGACACGCGCATATGGTTGCCTGCAGGTAGATGCATGCCGGTATCAATGAATGCGTCAGGAGAACGCTAGTGTCCAGAAAAAAAAGCGATTGTAGAATGTACAATATAGATAGCAGACAGATTTGGCTAGACAACTGGACGCAGGATGCTGGATACTAAAGTGGCAGACGATGGGGTGACAAAAGCCAATGGAGGCTAGGCTTGGTAAGGATAATAACACAATGCAGATATCAAAAGGTGAGGACAACGGAATGGGATACACAAAAAAGATGGCAAGGTGAAGCCGAAAGTCGAAGATCGAGGAATAAGCGTGGATAAGCCTGGTAATCGGTGACGGGCGAAATGGGCACAAGGAATCGAGGAGATGCGGGCCGGTGATAAGCCATATCGTCAGCTATGTTCGAACAATTACACGCTTGGTGTGTTTCCCGGCTCGTCTGCGTTCCGCATAAGGTATCGGTTTTCGCCAACTCTCGTCATCATAATCCTCGTGTGGATACTCGGGCCTCGTCTGAGGTGGAGCCGATTGAGGATGATCCTGAGGAGGAGTACGTAAATCTGGGCTGGGTTGATGCAGAACCGGTGGGTGAAGATTGGACGGATGCTGTGGAGGTGGTGGGTGAGAACCTATAGGGTAAAGTGGTGTAACAGGACCGGTCCCTCTCTGAGGTGGCCGTGAATTGGACTGGGGGTAGAGTTGTGGGGGAGGAGCTGAGGATTGGAGCGGAGATTGAAGCGGACCAGGCTGGCCGGGAACTTGCGACCACGACCGGGACGCTCCCTTGCCTTTACCAGGTTCAGACTCAGCAGCACCAGAAGGGAGATCGACTTCAACGCGAACTCTGATTATTTCCTTTCCTGCTTGGGCAAAGAAAGCTCGTTCCTGTCTTTGGAAAAAGCCAGATGTCGGTCCGCCGCGCGCCTCCGGTCCACACTCCGGGGCTGGCGCAGGGAAGAGGGCCATGAGCTCATGACCCGTTGGAGGTGCGGGAAAACGTGAACGCGATTGCACGTCAGACGATTGCGTCAGGTCAACATCTACTCACGATTGAGTGAACAATAGAGAGCAATTTAATAGGACAAAGGAATACCTCTCAAGGAAGAAGGTGATAGTGGTCGGCGCGAACGGCCGCTAGGAGGCGAAGTTGTGCGGTGTGCATTTGCCTTGTAACGTGGGCTATGATCGCCGGGAGGCGTCGAGGAGGATGTTGGAGATGGAGAGGGGTCTTGGTCAACAGGGCGCAGGTGATAGGTAGCCATGAGAGAAGAAAGAATCATTGAGGTGGAAGATTATATATACTAGAAATACTGAGATCAAGATTGCTATCTCCGTACATGTGCCGTACTCAGGCTCTCAGCCTTACGTGCTTCACTACGGCAACTGATCATGTCGCCCGGTCAGGGTTCTATTTCAACCCACCTTGCCTCGTGCCTCCGAGATCTTGACAGAACCGCTCAGATGGGAAGCTTACATGCCTGTATTCCCATCCACTTTTACATCTCCCCCTGTCATCGACGCAGTCGATCAGATCTAATTCTTGTATCTCATTTCTCACCGGCAACCCCGATATGGTCATCTTCCTCCTCCCCTTATCACGTCTTTGTTCCGACTCTCTTTTCCGTCTGCTGTGCATGACACACAGCACTCACAAATTCATTGTCCTCGCCTTCGTAACATCCTCTTCTTCATGCCGCTCGTGGCATCAACAACCTCTGTCACCAGCTGTTCACAAAGCTGCATCACTGTCATCGACCAAACCGCGCCCTCGTTGTTAGGCGCCGTCAATGGACACCTTAATATCATCAATACCCTGCTGACTTGTGTTAGAGCTGTAATACATCATGAACTTTTGCGCAGTCGCAGTCTTAATCCAGACAGATTGGTGAAGAGCATCATCGTTCCATATGTGCAGGTGCCTGCCATTGTGCTATTTCTCTCCTTAGTAACCAGATGCTTCGACCATACCGAAAATCCCCCTTCGCTAAACATCGGGGTTGACTCCAACATCTCCGGAGTTCGATCATATTCGGCTGCCCTTGTGATGTTGCGTAAACTTNAGTCATCAGTGCCACAGTTGTTTCTCCACAAGAAAGCTTTATTTGCATCTGACCCTGACTACAAATGGACCTTCGGTTCTAGATAGACGAAAAGAAGTTTCGATAGTGGAAATAACCATTAACCGAATGGAGTTCCTAGCGCCCAGTCAAACGAAGAAACATCAGGTACTCGGTCTGAACCCAAGAGAGCTGAGCTCTTTCGATGATTACTGCTTTGATCATTCTTCTATGGTGTCGATGGGCGTTTGCGATGATCAGCAAACTGACTGAGCAAGACCTCGTATTCACCGTTAATCCTTAGCAGACATTTCCCGAGGAAACTGGAGGAGATTGTGCACTATTCTCGACTGGCTTCTAGCAAGAAAGATGATCTTGATATTGGACACCAAGCTTGTTTAATTCATAATCTGTAATATTCTTAGACCTACATGATAAATGATGCATCCCTGCCTGGCGGCACATATTACTAGAACAAGAGAAAGCTTTGTAACGATATGGAAGCCGCCCTCTTTGCCAGGGTAATACAGTCACTCTGACATCATTCGTTTTCTGACGGGCGGAGTCCAACTCTCACCTGGCACCATCATTCTATGTAGAGCGTCTATCATTCTAATCGTCACGTCGCAAGACACAACTAAAGATCAATCGACTCAGTCCTTCCACATTGACAGTGATCGGTTTTGAACATGAGTTAACTGCCGATGATATTTGGTTGGCCAAGAAGCTGACCCTGCCCTCAAATGGGTCTCAGTGATGACCCAATCTGATCAGTTGAGGTCGGAATGCTCGTCATCAGTGGTATCTCGAGGTTTGTCACGCCATTCATCATGCTTCTCTTATTGGAAAAGAACAATCAATCACATCTGATAGTGCATTAAGTGCTGATTCTGGAGCTATCGAGCTCAACGTCACTGCACACTTTACGGATATTGGTCAGCAACTGCGATGAGACTACATACTGAGCATCAGACTAGGTACCTAAATTCCATGGGGCCTCATGTTACTACCACAAACCGCCATCTCTCCTCATATCATTTACGCCGCCGCCGCACCAAATTTCCCCACAGTCCTCGCACGAGACCCTTCATCGGGAACAGAATAGCACTATTCGGCTGCAATATACATACTTCTTTGACGCCATTGAAAAAAGCCCTGTGCTAAAATTAATGATAAAAACATATTATGTGGCGCTTCTTTCGCTTCTTGTGTCTTAAAACTCGTACTTCTTGACACGACAGCCATTGTAAGTCTCTTCTCTCTGAGCCGTTCCTCGGGTAAACTCAACCCGGGAATGGTTATCCCCAGACCCCTGTTTCTGGCAAGTTATTCTATGACGGTTATCCCCTGACGCTCTGGGCTGCGCGTTCCGATGTTTCTGGAATGAAGGCATGAATCTGTTCAAATGACGCTAGGGTCCTTAAGCGTCGATTTGTTGATACAAGAATATCGGCACCGAGAAAGCCTGGATAGATGTGGCAACTCAGGTACTCATCTGAGTTTCTGCATGTGCGTCGCTGATGCATTTTGAAATTTCAAAATTAGGAGAGCGCATTATTTGTGTCGTGCGACGGCTTGGCTACAACGTGATCCAAGACGGGATCGCGAATACCCCCTACTAGGGACCTAGAATTTTCATTTCCCGTTCATTCCAAGGATCATTTGACGAATTACGGTATTCATACCGGCACTCAAAAAAGGCTTCCTCTCCTCTTCTGCTGACTTCGAGGCCTCGATTAGTCTGGCCTTCTGTACTCGGAGCCTGGAATATCCACGTCCTGCGTGTATGTGCTATATTCATCATTCGGCCTTCTACTGTCCGATCTTCCGCAGTGTTTTATATATCCAGCTCGGATTGCCACCCGCACATGTTTGTGGCAATGATCATTTATGTGATTTACTTAGGGACATTGACCTACGAAGTCTCCATTCTCAGAAGATGAATGATCTCTATGTCCGACGCTCAAAGAAAAATGAAAACTTTATTCGTTGTTATATAGTGACAAGTATGATAGGAGCGCCACCATTCGCTTCCATACATGCAGCCTTTGACATAATTCTGCGGGAGGCCTTGCGGCTCAGAATGTTCAACGCATCAGTTTCATATTCAATATCTCTATACCTGAAAGCGACAACGAACTTGAGAAAGCTACGGGGGAACCTAAATGATATTATACATACTTGGCTAGACGGGTCCTCGGCGATCATCAAATAAGCAGTACCGGATCCGAAAAAGGAAGAATTTAGTCGAAAAGTGGAACCTGTGTTATGACAGGACATGTCATTCTGTTCTGTAAGCGGGATAGCAGCGGGATAGCGAAGGTTCTTAGTGGCCGACGGGTTGTCCGAACATAGGCACCAACATAGGTGACTCGTGTGAGCATAGCATCCCTTTGTCACTACCAGGAAATTAGGACTAGCCATCTCCTCCAAGGCTAGCGGATGAATCTATTTGGAAACCCGGTTTCCAATGAATTCACTAAATATTTAGTAAAATATTTATGTTATTTGACTAGTGCCGACCCAAGGGCCTTGATGCCGTTGATCCCATCATCAGTCAACTCCATGACCGCTATAATCAATGTTCGCCTGAATTGCTGAGCAAAGTACTCAACTCATCGGGGGTAGTGACTTAGAAGGGTGCTTTATGCAGTGACTGTATCTCAAATAAAGCCCTCTACCGACATTAGCTCATAAAATAAAATTATTTCGAGCTTCTGATGTCACTTGCCACAGTAGACCGCGAACCATTTATTTGTGTTCTCTAATGAGCTTCAAAATTACTGGATTCTGTATTATAATTGATTGCAAGAGTGTCTTGTGAGGTTCATTTAGCTATTTATCTCTTTGGTAGTCTGGACAAACAGTTCACCCGCATATCTCGTGCTAATAGCTTAATAAAAGTAGTCCATTTAAACTCCATGGGCTGCATTTTCTTTGCATTAACATTTTCAACTCGTATCTTTGAGTCTGCATATTTATTTCGCTCATGCGCCCACTCATCTACGATAAAAGACGCCCAACTTGCGGCACAAGCCGCAATGCCGGTCTGCCAAGATGATGGGAAGTTCTTGGAAACCCCGGTTTCCAGATAGACGCATTGGAAATCGGGTTTCCAAATAGATTTATCCATAAGTGTACCGCACCGGACTTTATTTGCTTTGAACAATCGCTATCGCAAATTAGTCCCAAACTACATACCAGAATAACCCTCACTACTCTTCGGTTCGGTTCCCCAGATAGGCACTAATCAAGTATCGTCCGAGGAACTTTGCAAAAAAAAGGGATTTGGACACCGTCTTGATCGATCAATACACTGTAAACTAGGTTAGATCGTCGGGGGCGACCGGGGGCGCGAAATAATAGGACCACCAAGCGGTCATGAGACTCAGGATTCACCAAAAGAACGCTCAAACCCTGATCACAGAGAGCTACGGACAGTGAAAGCGGGCCGGATGCTCAGCTGAGCAGTTGAACGCTAATTAATCATGGTTATATTACTTCACCAGGTCTCCAGGGTTGCAAGATGATTGTGTATCGTGATGCATCATGAGGTAGGGCTTCCGATCGTAGCAAGGCTTTAGGCCTTGGCAGGCTGCCGCCTCATTTCGCCCAAGCGACCGTCCCGAAGCCAATGATTTTCTGTATAGATGTTCTTTCAACTGTTATCAACCTTTCCCTTCGATCCGAATCACACCTCACTTGCATAGCATCCCGAAAGTAACAACGAACATTACAAAGTAACGATTCGAGCAAGCGCTCGACGAAGTAAATGGGATAATCCTCCCACAATCGGCCTATCCTGCTTCCTCGCTTCCTTTGCTTCTTCATACATGGTCCGAAAATAGGGTCAAAGCTAAATTGCAGTCTTGCTAACCTGAGTCGCTGAATGGCAAAGTCCGTACCCCCGGAATTTATTTGGGAAGTCAGAAGCTTTTTGATACTTCAGGTTCGAAAAAAGGCGGTTGGCAGGCGGTCATGCAAGCTAAACTATGAATGAAGCGGATTTGCTCGATAGAGGTGGAGACGTATTCAGCTGTCGATATAACAGATTAGACCCAGGAGTGAGTTCGAGCCTGAACCAGAAGCCCCGCATAGTTAAACCCTAACGAACAGACTGACTCACCAAGTACTCGGGCTTGTCGAAGTCACTTTTACAATACGTCTGCGTGTGGACATTGACCGCCAATGAACTAGGACCACATGATCTTGAGCCACGCCGAGAAGGCTTCGAGTTGACACCAGTGGGCGACTCTGGTAGATCTGCCGAAAACTGTGGAACATTCGACAGCTGGAACAGCGTTCCGTCTAGCCTAGGTTTGACCCGTTCCCTTAACGAATCTCGGCTGTTGAGACTAAGCCAATGGAATGACTAGGATCAACTTTCGAATTAAGAAAGAAGATAGCCGTTACTAACGCTGCCAGGAGCGAATTAACATAACCTGTCAGGTTGTTCTCGTGAGCTTCCAAGTTCCATGAGGTAGGGTTGCGTGAAAAGTTACGGGGAAGGGTTGGATGAGGGAAAGCAAGTGGAGAGGTGATTAAGCAGGGACACTTACACTTCCCCAAAATCCAGAAGAAAGCAAGCCAAATGTAGTTGGTAGGCATTGTGGCAAACTGAAAAGACATCGCTTAGTACTGCGGCGAATTGTCTTCGGAGGCACTCCTCACCGTCACTACGCATATTAACGCCAGGAGACTGTGAGTTGTTTCAAAAAAGTGTGATATTGAAGAGTACTATAATGAGACCTACCTCGTGATTAGCCCTGTCGTCAAGCTATACCCGATGAGCGTAGCAATTAAGGAGTCCGTGCTGTGAAACATAAAGCTTAGTTGTGTATGTACTCCGACGATTATGCAGCATTTTACCTGGAGAACCCTGTCCGGCTCTTCAGGAGGTAATAACATAGTGCGCAAGCGATAATGACGTCCGCTGCGGCTGCACTGCCAAGACCGGCACTAGTTACCCACTGAAAGCGAGTCGGTACATATGAGGGCTGCACTATGGTCTGAGTTGACGAACAATTAATTTGGAAAACCGTGTATTTTCCACCAATAAGAATCTCATGGTCACCTCAGCGAAATCGTTCTCAGCAGAAGAAGGGTGACGCACTCTTCTATAGTGAAGACTGATGGTACGCAGTGGCCCTTGAGCTCCAACCGCTGAACTTGGATACGATTAGGTCCTTACCAATCCCCAGTCCTATGAAACCGGTGGTTTGAGCCGGAATAGTACAACCGCGCACTTAAGAGCTTACCGAAATGAACGCAAGCCAACAGAACCTGAGCGTGATATCGATTTAGCAAAGCTTAGAAGAGGCAAGAGTCTTACAATAATGAGCGTTAAAATCGCGTTGCCGGACACTAAGCAGAGCCAAACACGGTAAGTGCAGGTCAGATAGAAGTTTTTGGCGTCTCTGAAGAACGCACTTATCCACACTCGGCGAGCAAAGAAGCTAAAGAAGAAAGATATTGAGGCACCGGGCCGACTAAACAAAGTTTCCCCACCATTCCACTATTAGCCCAATTAGCCCCTATCGCGGATTCAGTGATGTCTCAAGGCCTAGCCAATTACATGGCGTACATTACAATCTGTTTGCAACTTAAAGCGTCAAGTCAGCACTTATCTCCTTCGAAGAAGGGGTTCATACGGACGTTCATACTCCTTGATACAGGCTTGAGACGGCTGAAGCTACTGCGAGTGGCTCAAGAACTCACCAAGTTGTTCTTTTCAGAGCTTCTTCGTTGGAAAAATTTGATACGAGATACCTAATAACACGGGTCTTGGGATACTTCGAGAACGGGAACAAATAACGCACCAGTACATCGCAATCGTACATAGAGTTAGTTGTGCCGTGTCGAGCAGCCTGAGATTTCTACGATTGGTAAGAGCCAGATGATAACCTAAATACACCATACCAAACAATAGCGACCTCGAGGTCTTCGTTAGCTTTCACGTTCCGGGGTCAGTGACTTGAACGTACCAAGAGCTTGGAGTACCTAGAGTCCTTAGGATAGGTTCTGAGCAGTAGAGCGCACTGTTAATCACAGCCAATCACGCGAACGTCTAGACTAAGGTCCCGCACCTGAAATAAAGAAATCTGTGTAAATTCCATTTCAGTCCATGTCCTCCGTCTCATCAAGAAGCGTACGTTTGCAGCAGAGTCACCCCGTAGAGACTGATCCGTCAGACGAGTTATAGAGTTAAGTCAAATGTAGGGCGAATAGGGATGAACTCACATTGAAGCTACGATGAGTCCAATGAATACACTTCCATACGTCGCATCAAGTGTCGCCATATCCGACCTCGAGTCAGGAGTTACGCGCCGATCAATACGAGCGAATTAACAGAGGTGGAAGAAGACTTTTCCTGCGAGAGAAGGGAACAAAAAAGCGATGTCCTCGACATCAGGAAAACGCCTTGCATTTAACTGGGCCACTCGGCGAACCAAGTCTTCTACCACCATGGGAACGACTGAGGCGGTGATGTTGCACTAGAAGAACCAATTGGTCCCGCACGCTCTCCACAGGGGATCGCCAGGGAACAAGTTTTGAGCTCTCATTGACAAAGGTCTATGATCTGGTTGAGCCCGCTTGCCAAATACTAGATTCGTGCTCACAAGCGCGTGGGAGGCAACCAATGATCCCGTAAAGCTGAGCAGGAGCCGGTCAAAATTCGCAGGCAGAAGTAATCACAGAATTCGGGTATTCCCTTCAGCACGGTCTTCTATGTCGTATGAAAATCAGCGAGATAGAGTTTGGTTTGGAAGATACACAGAATGGGCAAAGCCCTCGCAGAATACAATTGGCCCTGATTAGATCTGAGAGTCAGTGATTTAACCAAACAGTTTGATCGAGTACATACCGATTGAGCAGTACTATTACAAACAACATTGATAATGAACTATAATACACAGATGGATGGTTGAAGATAGTAAACTCATGCGACGTATGCAAAGGTGTCTCGTGTGTTCTGTACGCGTTCTATGTACTCTTTCTCCATCAAAGTATCTATGGCCTGAAAAGAAGCTGCAATGAGAACCCGAGATAGAGGTAGCGAAAAAAAATCTACCTTCTTGATATCAGGTATCTTGGGCGCAAATTTGGGTGAGAGCTGAGTGATGACCTCTTGAATAAGCGCTTGGTTTTTCATTGTTTTACGAGCTTTCATTATCCTAATTAACCGGACGATTAGGAGAGCAGTATCGTGTCATAAAGAGTCCACACACCGAACGATAGTTGCCTGGATAACGTACTTGCGATCCTCGTCTACAATCTTGAGAACTTCGGTGGTCTCCGCCTTCGTTTCAGATTTGATTGGTAGATTCAAATTGACGCGGATTTTCTTCGACTTGAATCCTGAATGGGAAATAACATCTCAGGATAGCCTTCTACAACAGAGAATAACTTGACAAACCTGGATTGAGATCGTACTGCTCTTGCTCTTCGTTGATGAGAACCTTGGCTTTGACGAGAAGCGCCAATATCTGAGCTAGCGTTTCTTTGGGGATCGAGGTTGCCATCACTAGCTCCGAAAGTGATAGGGTGTCTTGCGTATTGTATTGCATGAGAATAGCGGACTGATATGAGCTGGTCATGAGGATGTATTTCTGGTTCAGATAATTCGTCCGAAGCTCATTCTTGGAATAATTCCAAAGCCATGTGAGTTTTCTCCCGGAGTGTTTGGACTGGTAGTACCGTTGGAAACGATCGTATGTGTGTTGCAATTCGGTTGGAATGATGAATTCGTGTCCGGGAGGGTTGAGTGGCCAGAAGTTGGTACCAAGAACCATGATACTGAAGCTGATGTCTCCAGAGTCGTCGGGGTGGCTCGCCTGCATACGCTCCTTGAATTGATCAGTCAAATCTTTGCTCAAACTCATGTCTAGAGAAAATCTCAGCTTCAACTGTGAGCCAAGCAGTGAATGATCGCACCAGTGAACATCCGTTGGAGTTTGTTTGTGTACTCAAAACCACAAGCTTCTTTCAGCTTGGAAATCATACTCGCTTCGCTCTCATCTGATGCAGAAACGCCATGAATCAGACGTTTTGACAAACGAGTCGTGTAGAAGGACTGGAAAACATCCTTGTCCTCGATGTATTTGAACAATATCATCTGGCATATAGCCATCAGGCTCAAATCGCTGTAAGAATCTGAAGACTAAGTCACGAACCACACGGTTAAGAGCGCCTTCGAGATCTCCTTCCTCAGCGACTTTGTTGTTTTTCCGAAGTAACAGATCCGTGTGCTTCGCTAGGAGTTCCGGAGATTTTGAGGAAGAGGTCCCAGTGGCTGGATTCTTGTTGACAAATTCGCGACAAGCCTTATCCAAACTTGCAAGAAAGCCCGCCTCTCCTCGGAAACTTCGAGCCACGGTCTCAGTATTCTTGTAATGCACCTCTAGGAGGGCATCAACATAGGCCTTGGGGTCAATAGTGTCGGAACCATCCCCTGCTTCCTCAACCAGTTTCGACACAGCTCCTAGTCCTGCCTTCTTGACGTGGTCTTCGAACTTCTTACGAAGCGGTTCAAGACCCTCCGGTATCCGCGAGAGTAGGGAATACATTCGTTGGAGATCCTCGTCCTTGTCAAAATCTAGTAGAGATAGGAAGTTCTCCCACATGAGCTCTGAATGTTCTCGGATGAGAACATGCTCGCATTTTGTGACCAGAGGTTTCCGTGTCTGTGTGTTCAGGTAGCGATCGACACGATCCTCCTCCTCTTTCAGGCGTTCCTCTGCTCTCTTCAGATAGTCCGATACAGTGTTCGCGGCAAGGAAGGTCTCGGATTCATGCTTGTAATATTTTTCTGTCGTCTCGATGAAGGGAAGCTCGAAATGATCCCTATAGACATCTAGACACGCCTTGTTCGTGTCTGTTTCATCTAACCCAAGAGATACGAAAGAATCAACGACTTTCTTCACAAGGCCTTGATTGATGTCTTCCCCGTTTCGCTGTGATTCAATAAGTCGTAGTATTGCATTGGCGAGCTTGTGTTGCTTGTTCTGAATGGGGATGAACAAGTCATTTTTCCATTGTACAAGTGCAAGCTGTCGACGAATATAGTAAACAATGTTTTAAACAAGGCGAGTTTGGCGTACCGTATATACAGGGTAGATGCCCTTTCTGCCTTCGTCTCTTTCACGCCGCACCCAATGCCGATTAAGATACGTGAAGAGGCGGTTAATGTAGTTGGCCCCCGTCGTATAGCGATCCCACTCCGCGGCATAGAACTCGAGTAATGCTTCATCCTGAAGTACATCGGCTTTCTGTTCAAGCGTGTTAATACTCGGAGTTACATGAATCCATGTGGTACAAACCTCGCGTAAAGATTTCAGATGTGTTGCAAAATAGCGAATCAAATGGTTATACAGGTCAGAGCCCATTAGGTTCGCCCCAGCTGGCAAAGTGGTCAGTAGGCCTCCCTACCTAAGCCGAGTGGATCAGGACATACTGCGCGATCCGTGACCCCCTGGTTCTGGTGATGAGTGGCTCATTCGAGACGATGTACAGTAGTTGTAAGCTACAGTGTATAGTGACATGTACTATGCCAGCGTAGATGAGATTTACAGCTCGCAGCACACGGGTTGCCGCACCTTGGAGAACGAGACTCCAGTTTGGAGTTTGGTCATAATGTGGTCAACCCCCTCCTCGAGGAACGCCCAGGTTGTAGCGAGGTCAGCCGTTGAGGACGGCATGGGGAGGTTGTGGCGGGACATAGTGGTGGAGGTGAAGGAGACGCGTCGATTGTCCCCGCCGGTGTCAATGTTCTAGTGATCGTTAAGCAAACAAACCCGAATCGCTTATTATATCTCTGGCCCTGCTTCTGCTACGTTCCAAATAAATTATGCATCATCTAGGTACGTCTAGGTCTATTATATTTTGACACCGGTGTGAATACAAGCAATACCTCCCCAAAGGTTAACCCAAGCAGCGCCGTCAACGTCTTTACCAGTTTTGAAGCCGGCGTCACGAATCATCTGGGCGAAATCTGCCTGTGGAGGGAATTTTCTTATTGATTCAACCAGGTATTGGTATGAATTCCTGTCACCCGCAAGGATCGTCCCAAGAAGAGGGATAATCGAGAAAGAGTACTGATCATACAAGCTGGACATGATCGCCAATTGGGTCAGCTATTCAATAGCTTCGACCGAGCAATTTACTCACGTGCTCAAAAGAGGGTTGTCGACCCGGCTGAATTCTAGGCAAGCAAAGGTTCCTCCAGGCTTGAGCACTCGGTAGGCTTCTTCCAAGACAGCAGGTATTGAAGTGCAGTTGCGAATGCCGAATGCAATAGTGTAAAGGTCGTATGTGTTGTCTGGAAAATGCTCCTTCGAGAGCTCTTGTGCGTTGCCTTCCGTGAAGGATACTTGTGGCGCTATCATAGGGACTGTTCAGGATACCGAAATACCGGAGAGAACCAAGGAGAGCGTACTATTGTGATACATTGTTTTCTTGAAGTTCTTGTACCCCTCCTTAAGCATTTGGGCATTGATATCCACGATGTCCACAGTGGTCTCCCGGCATGCGTACTTCTCCCTTACAAAGTCCAGAATACGAAGTGCTATGTCGCCCGTCCCACCGGCAACGTCTATGCACTTCTGTGGACCCCGTCTACCAGGCTGTAATGAAGCCACAAATTCATCCTTCCACAGTCGGTGAACTCCCAACGACGAGGCGTCATTCATGAGATCATATTTTGCTGCAACCGAGTCGAATACGTCCCGTACCATGCCTTCTTTGGCCTCTTCTGGTACCGTTCTGAAGCCGAAGGAAGCTGTCCGCGGTGGATTAGACGAGGATGGTCCTTGAGAGTGTTGGGAGCGTAGTCCTAAACTAGCCCTTTTGATGCCATTAATGCTAGACTGAGATTGGCAGAGCCGACGACCGAGTGCCTGCATACGGAACTGGCTTGAAGGGATTTAGGAGGGTATCGGTAAGTGCGCCAGACGCGAAGAGAGTCGCGCTGCTGAAGTGAATTTCCGAAAGTCACGTGCGTCCTACGACTTTTCAGCGCCTATCACCTTCGAGTCCATTGAGCACCCAAGATTAAAAATCTCTTGCAACATGGTAACCGCGGTTTTGAGCCCAGTTACAGGGAAAGGGAAGGAGAAAGAGGAAACAACTGGTATGTTTTTGCCTACGTGTGAAGCGGATACTCGCTCACTATTCTGACAGTCCTCTCAGACGTCTCAATCTCAGACTCAGATTCCAGTTCAGACTCCAGCGACTCCAGCTTAATCTCGGACTCCGACAGTGAATCAGAAGACGATTCTTTCAGCGATTCAGATGAGGAAATTACTCAAGAATACCTGAATATGCTCCTAGAGCGGGCGAGACAAAGTACTGCAGCCGCCGAGGCAGAACACAATGCATTGCAAGACGAGAATGAAGAAATACTAACATTGGACAACACCGAACACATGTATGCACTTTGCTTTTTGTGTAGGATGTCTCCTAATACAACTGTTCTAGTCCACTACCCAAGCTAGATCCAGGGTTATTGCCAGCTTCGTACCTCCAGTTCGGTGAGGGTCGTGGTGAAGCTGGCGTGCTTGTACGGGATCCTGAAGTTGAAGAGGCTGAGAAGAAATCAGGAGAGCGGAAAAATGTCGCTCCTCCACTTCCTCCACCAGAACTCACAAAATCAGGGAAATTCCTCACCAAAAAAGAAAAGAAAGAGGTATGTGTTCAAACCATGAATGAACAACCGAATCTAATTTCATTTTTAGCTCAAAAAACAGACTGCAGGGCCAGATTGGTTCGATATGGCCGCTCCTGCTGAAGCCGATCTACCTCGGCTACATCGCGAATACGAAGCTCTGCGTTTGCGCAATCAGCTTGACCCTAAAAGATTTTACCGCAAAGAGGAGGGGGAAGGAAAAGGTCTCAAGGGTTTACCCAAATACTTTTCTGTACGTCCCCTTTTTATTGGGCAATCATCATGTTCTGATGAGCCATTTCAGCTCGGCAAAATTGTTGCAACGGATTCTCCTTTCGGTCAATCGAGTAGTGACAATCTGCCTCGAAGTCAACGCAAACGAACCTTGGTAGACGAGCTCGTCGACGATGCAGAAGCCAAACGATACGCCAAGAAGAAATTCAACGAATTACAATCCGTGAGAGGGGCAAAAGGCAGAAACACCCTTCGGGCCAAACAAGCACTGCGCAAACCGAAGTGGTGATCTTATTATTTTGCAATCTGCAAAAGCAACGAAATAGCTTATGAGTCTAACGACAAATGCCCAAGCCATATGGCTTCTATATCCACGACTCCCTCCAAACCCTTCACCTATCTTCGAACCGTTTCTACTCATACCCCAGCAAGCGCGTATAGCTCATTTCTGTCCCCGCTATTGTCAACCATTTCCCTGAAATACCCTTGCTCTTTCTGCAGCAGCGTTTTCGGTCGATCGAATTCTACGATTTGACCTTCTTTGAGAACCATCTAGGGGCATGTCAGCAATGCCTACCAAACTGAAGCAAAGATTACGCTCACAATTTTATCAAAATCCATGACCGTCCGCAGACGGTGCGCTACAGTCAGGATAGTCACATCCCTTAGCTCATTCCTCAGGAAATTCTGGATGGCGGTATCGGCCTCATAGTCTGCAGGGATCACGTCAGCTAAATACGATAGCTATGTCGTCCATACTCTTACCTATCGCAGACGTTGCTATGAGAATTCAAGTACATTAGTACAACATACATTACAAAAACTCTAGATATACGTACCCTCATCCAACATCAAAATCTTGTTTCTTTGTAGCAATGCTCGTGTAAGCGCTATGATTTGCCTCTGCCCCACGGAAAAGTTATCCCCTCTTCCCACAACTTGTGAGTCTAGCAAGCTCTGTTGTCCATGGTCTTTCTGCAGTAAATGCAGTCCTACCGATTGCAGTGCGGAGAGGATATCTGCGTCCTCGTAATCATGGAAGGGATCAAGGTTGTCCCGCAGGGTACCATTGAAAAGATCAGGCTACAGAGTCACTTAGGTACAATAAATCGACCTTGAGAGTCTTCTAAACTCACCGTCTGAGGAATGACTGTGAACTTTGATCGCAGTGTTGCGACACTTAGTTTACTTGTGGGGATGCCATCTAGATAGACTTCGCCTCGGGTGACCAGACATTGGAGCAACGAAAGTGTCAGAGAGCTCTGTGTATGCGTGAGTCGAAGGCCGAGTGGGTTCGGAAAGCTGACTCACTTTCCCTGCCCCTGTCCGTCCAACTATACAGACCGTCAGTACTTGTCAGCACCTGACTGTTGACGGGGGAGGATACAGTACCTATTCCAATCCTTTCTCCATTTTTGATCTCGAAACTAATGTTCTTGAGTACGTCCTCGCCATCCTGCGCATGAGGTTACCACATAGAAGAGGATCCCATCCAACATTAGCAATCGTACCTTAGTATACTTTGCCGATAGCTCGACTACTCTGAGATCACCTTTAGAAGGCCAATACGCAGGTGGCTCAATTTCCGAGACTGTACGTTCTTGTTCAAGCGCCGTGTAGTCACGAATCCTCTCAAGACTTGTAAAATGGGGTCAGATCCAATCCAGAAGCAGAAAAGAGAATCGAATACCTGTTCGCTGTATCACCGAGACGGTAAGCCTCGTACTTAATAAACTATGGGAAAGCGACGTACCATCCAGCTCGATTTTGTTTACCATGCGAACCCAGGTCAAAATCAAGGTGCTAAGCGTGACTATACGTAGGTGAGCCACGCTGGAGACAATGAATAGGCAAGATATTAACGTACAACTCATTGTCAAACTGAACCCAGTCTTTGCAGCCCCGATGCGTGTTCCATAAACCATATAGATCGATAGTCCTGCGGTAAAGAAAGCGCCAAGGATATCTGAGCGTATAGAAACCCATCTGATTCGCAACGATCAGTAGCAAGGGTGCATGTAGAATGACAGGGCCACCGTACCTGTTCATCGCCCAATAACTCATGGCAAGTCGACTATAGCGATCAACACGCTCCATGAAATGCTTCGTATATTGTTCCTGAGCATGGTATGCGCGAATCGAAACTTGGCGATTAAAGTCAGACTGAGGGAGGGTCAGAAATCGCATTGAACGTACCTAAGCCATCCATGGTCTCCGAAAGGCTGTTTAACTATTTAGCACTTTCATCCAATTTGAGCCAGAAGAAAAAGCTTACTGTGCCAGCACAGGAGTTTTCAGGTTGGACATCATGCGCCTTACTGGCAATTGAGCTCGCATGTAGACCCGGCCGATGGTGAATCCCAAGAGTGCTGTGAAGATTGCTGGAATGATATACCATGGACTAAAAACACCAATAGCCATCACTCTTCCAAGCAACGAGATATTCAACTCAAACACTCGACGAAAGTCGTAAGGAAGGGGATCATCGACTACCTCCAAAGTTAGCGAATACCGAACGGTAAAGCAACATACTTACCCGTGTACATATCTTGGGTGGCCCGTACAACTACACGTGCCGTAGGTGTCGCGTCTAACCATCTGAGGAGCGTCATTAGTCAGGGAGTTTTCCAAACGTGATAAACACCTACTTCCAGGTACATCCCAGGACGGAGCTGAATAATGTTGAATGGATTCGTTTGGACGCTCGGAGTGAGCCGTAGACGAATAAAAGGAAATTCGTACTGTATAAGCTCACGGATACCACAATCATACCGATAAGGATTGAGAGATAACTTGGGGAAAATATAAGCTTGAAAATCAAACTTGGGATTTGTTGATACCTACTAGGGAGCAGAAATCGTCGAAGGTGGATAGTTCTCGTACGCGGAAGCCCAGTCTCCCATCCAAAATGTTTGGAGAACAATGCACGCGTCATTTCCTGCCAGTAAAAGCGTAATTGCTACCCAAAGTAGTGCTGGATGTGAGCTCATATTGCTGAGATACAATCCATCTGATAAAGCGTTGTTAGCAAAGATATCAATCAGAGAAGTTGAGGCAATAGATTTACAGGCTTCTCGTCTGGAGTAATTGCCGCCTGATTCATCAAGTTCAGTAGCATTGAGAGTCTGTGAAGTATCATTGACGAGTTCCGGCACTTCTGTAGGAAGGTAGGGTGATTCGGCGCCATCATCACCCAAATCGGCGCTTATCTCATTTGCTTCGTATACGCAGCTCCCTTGAGAGTCGATGGTTACAATAGCATTAGATATCGGCCGTAGTAGTTCCAAGTGATGTGTCTCCAAGGTCGTCGATCAACTAATCATCACGCATCGCATCACAGTGAGCACGCTTACCACGAGAATTACCGTCCTTCCTTCTATCAAAGTTCCCTGGAAGCAGAAACGAGTAATCCACCTGGCCGTTTGAGTGTCCAAGGCCGCAAATGTATCATCAAGGAGCAGTATCTTTGCAGTCGAATAGACTGCTCGAGCTAAAGTGACCCGAGCCTATCGGTTAACGTTAGTATCGGGGCTGGCCATACCGGGTTGAATCGTACTCTTTGACCTCCGCTGTTGTTTACAATTAGTAAATAGGGAGAACTTGACCATTAAGACGATGAAGGGTTACCTAAGGGTTAAGCCGCGCTCCCCGATTTGTGTGAGATCGCTGTCTGGCCAGAGGGCGAGATCCCGGCGTAATCCACACTGTGTGATCACTAAAATATACCGGTTTGTTAGAGCTTTGAGAGTAACTCGTTAATGAGTCAAGTCACCTTGCTCATACCGCGCCCCATCGTAAGGCAGGCCAAACAAAATGTTTTGCTAAGGGAGAAAAGTCAATTACAGTGGCTTCAAAAACTGTAGAGCGGTCTCGCCTTGACAGTGCCGCTTTGAATCCATGAATCTTGGGCAGCATAGGCAATTTGATGTTTGTGCGGATACCACGCTTGAGATGAAACTGTTGGCGAAACCAAATACATCTCTCCTAAAGCAATGCGTCAGTGACATATGTTTCGTCGTCTCACAGGAGCCTCACCCAGTAGAGACATCAACATTGAGGTTTTGCCGCATCCAGTGGGTCCTGCAATGAGGGTCAACCCTGGCTTGAAAATGACATCGCCATTGATTTTGAGAGAGAACGTAGATGGATTGGTAGAAGACCAGGTGAAAGAGCAATCCCTGAAGCCAATTGCATCAGAAGTATAAACTGCGTTAGTTAGGTGCGTGGCATCATCCACAAGCTCAGTCTAAGAAGGAGTTAGTTGGGTACGAGGGAAAAACAAGTCACAAACATTTCTGATGAAATCATCGAAGCGATCGAAAGAAACCTTTGCTGTTTTCCCGTGAGCATGGAGCATGGGTCTATGTGTAGACAGGAGCACACCTTGAATTACGTTGGGTATGGTATTCAAGACCATACGTATGTGAAGGCGTAGGCTTTCAAAAATGGTCATTGATGAAAATACAATCGAAGCTGAAATACGATTCAGCCCAAAAGCAGGTCAGCGGTAACAGCCCAAAGTCCCACAGTTAAGTTCCCGATGGAACAGCATGGTCTGGCGCATGGGTCAGCTGAAACCCAAACCAATGATCACGCCATAAACCTACATATGTGGAATACGCCGCTATCATAGTCACCAAAGGCAGAAGGAAGCTTTCCTAGGAGTAAGATAAGGAATCTACTATCCAAAGAGTGACATACTTGAGGTTTGCAGTCGAGAGTTCCGTAAACTTATATTTTTTCGTCTGTTCCAGCTCCTCTTGACGAATCTCGTCTAGCTGACGTTTTGCCCGAGGGCCCCAACCAAGTAGTTTGATCGTTCTTGCCATAGACATGACTAAAAAGCACAAGTGAGGGCCGAGAAACTGACAACCGATATTGTATCGTACTTTCAATGGTTCGTTGCACTCGAGTATCTGTCTTCATTGAATAGGGTGTCAGATAGCCTGTACTGATGTATTAGGAGGTGAGTAGTACCTTTTTCGTCCTAGCTTTCTGAAGATTGCGCAATGACTCTGAGAAGCGTGCAGGCAAAGGTAGCAAGAGCATCATCACGACACAAGCTATAATGGCGCTACTCCCATCAAACAATGACCAGAACCCAAAGAGAAGAGTTCCACAATTACCTCCACTGAAGAATAGTAAATAGAAACCACATTGACTGAATAAACATGACAGGGGAATAGAGAACTGCGGATATTCAATTAGACCCGTGCGCCCTCTGCCTACTGCTAACCCACCAATGATGAACAAGCCGACTCCATTCGCGATGTTGGTGGCATCTGAAGTAGCCAGGTTGTTGATTTTTCCAGCCTGGACTGACGACGCCTGTTTGCTTTCGGTGTTAGGTGCATGCGCGTGAGTGCGCATTCGCAAACTATAGTCGTAAACAATGCGGAGAAGCATAGACTCGAATTGAACCATCGCATGATTCTGCATTCAATGTTAGTGCACCAGAACCAGCAGTCAACCAAAAAGAAACTTACTGATTCACTGGTATATAACTGTAACATGATTGTGCGCGCCGATGGTCCAAAGAAGATGAGGAATATCCAAACCCATGGCCTGAAGCGTGAGCTTTCATCTTTTCCCTCGAGATATCTAGCAGATCATCAGACAAAGATTAGGAAGGTGTCCGGTAGAGCGCACTTCAAGAGTCCGTTGATACCGATGGGACCAAGGAGGTATAAAAGCGTCTACAGGTCTTTCAAGAAATGAACTTGGGGTAGGATAAGTCCATACGTACATGTGAGAGTTGTAGAAACGACATTTGTATAAATTCCATGCCTGCAAACTATGAGAGATGATATCAAAGTTAGTCACGGAAAGGGGCACGCACGAAACTCGTAGAATATGTGCCAAAAGAGATGTCGGTTCCCTAGTTTTTCACGACGCAAAAGAGGTCTAATACGTTGCGTCAGATTCTCGCAGCGATCCTCTGGGTCTAGGGGTGGAATGCTTTCGAGAATTACATCGGGCTTTGAGAAAAATATGAGATTGTCCAGGTAGCTATATGTGAGCTGTGACCACAAGGAGAGCCCTTCAAAGACTGTTAGTCGCGCAAGGAATATTTAGTTGTTGGTACGAACCTTGACCGTCCCTGCCTTCTGAGAAAGTCGTTAGATATGGTGTGACGACAGGGAAGATCATTCCATCCATGAATAAAAATATGATCTTGGTTATTAATGAAGTATCCAAGGTATCAAGCGATTTTGTAGATTTCAGTGCCAGTGGCCAGAGATCTTGATATACATAGACACTTAGAATGACCAGCATCGAGAAATCGTGGTGAAGAAGAATAGTCGTCAACCAAGGGCTCCTGTTTCTCAACATTATCGCCATTGAAGCGAGAAGTAAAGCATAGAGCTGAAAAACCGGGCGTATGAGAGCTCCAACGAGGCATTCCGCACAATGAGAGAGAGGAGCTCACATAGCAAATGGCTTCTGACTTCAATGAGCACCATGACAGGCCCGCAATTTCCACGAATGCTTCCCTGTTCAAACCCGCTCCTGTGAGATAGAGGAGAAATGCGTCGAGTATCACCCTTGTCCAGGTGTATCTTTTGCCAATATGCACATGTCGTGATTTGGGTTGTACTCCGTCAGCAGTTTGGGAATGATGACCAGCATGAGCGTCCGATACCCTCTCCGCAGGACCCCAAAAAGGTCTTCGAAGGATATAAGAAAGGCCCAAGGATGTTGCAGAGAGCACAGCAACTCCAGCGAGCAGGTTTCGAATGGGATCCTCGGGGACATTTTGGTGGAAACGTGCTGGATAAATCGGGAGTTGTAGTTCCGTTGTCATCCTTAGAGAGCGCCGATCGTATTCGCTTCTGTCCTAGACTCTTAACGAACACATAAATTTAACCGTTAACAAGCGGGAAGAGGGCACCTACTAGACGGCCGCTGGCAAGGTTGGCTCAGGATCGGTCATGCAATCGACAATTTAAATCTAGCTCAAGCGCTTCAGCAGGGATCCGGGTTGACGTGTGGACTTGCTGAACCCTTCCAAAATGCGCCTTGCCATTGGTTCAGCGCTCAATGCAATCATGACTGTTATCCCGTGCATTGCGACAGTCAAGGACTCCCAGTACCTCCATGGGTTTGTAACTTGACTTTATGAGCTCATATCATCCGAGGAGACGCATGGATTTCAGCAAAAAAATACAGGTATAGGAAAATAAGATTGATGCCAATTAAATAAATGCAGATCAGCCAAGCTTGACGCTCTTAATGACCTTGGAAATGCCAGACTTCTCGCCCTCGTAATATCCTCCTGTCTGGGATAAACCGCCCTTGAATATGGCCTTTTGAGAAGCCAGTTTCTTCTTCGCCTTCTCGAACTTTTGACGCTTTTTTACCCGGGGATTGCGAACCGACTTGGGCCTATGAGGTGTGAGACCTTTGTTGGTGAGAATAGCGCGCGTGAGAGATCGAGGCCCATCAAGAGATTCTTCCTCAAAGACGCTGTAGAAAATAAAACTGTTCGACTTATGTGCATATACTCTAACAGGAA
>JANIEX010000338.1:0-21335 GCA_027627405.1 Leucocoprinus birnbaumii
CTTGTACTACTATCCAAAAATTGCGATTGATCCGTTGTTTCGTCTCATTTAGGATTATCTCCGTTTATCAGCCCTCCGATTTGAGCCTGTTTCTCGCTGCGCGACTCTAATACGCAACGTGCGTCGTTAGTACTGAGACCTGAGAAACCCCTGAATACGCCGAGGCCCAAAGTTTGATGCGCCACAAGCCATATCACGTGTAGGAACAAGGCTATACCAAAAATAGAGAGCTTCATTGAATCATCATTGAATCATCTCGATGCTCACAGGCTCAGCAAACAGCGCGGTACCACTCCTGTTTTCCCTTGACGACTAAGTATGGTTATGGGAAGGCAGGGAGACTATGTCACCCTTTCCTGTCGTCTCCTCCATAAAGCCGGCCTCCTCTCGGGGATGAGATCCAGCCCATGTCCCAATTCCCTCCCAATAACTGATCTCGCTGTTCACTACCATGCAGCGCCCTCTCTTGGGTTCCCAGTCACCCCACGCTCGCTATCTCTCTGTTGCTCAGAACGTCTCTCCAGACCATAATCAGGTGGAACAAGGCGTAGGGAAAAGACTGTCGCGAACCAAACCATTAACTGAGAGCGGTATCGATGCAAAAGTTCAGTGGATCTTCTTCATTCTCGGATGTTCGTTGCTATTGCCTTGGAATGGTACATATCTACCTTAGATCTCTCGTCCATCAGACTGACATGCCCGCCATATACAGTTCTCATCGCGGCAATACCATACTTCACAGAGCGACTCGCAGGGTCGAGCATCCAACTCTCATTTTCCTCTTACCTCTTAACTGCTTGCACTGTTTCAAACTTTGGCTTTCTCGCCCACGCGACCATCACTTCTAAGCGGGTTAGTCGCCTTTACTGCATATATGCGCAACTATACTCATTTCTCTGATAGACAAGTCCTTCCGAACGGGCGCGCCTCAGTATTTATTGCCTCGTCTTCTTGAATGTCCTCCTCATTTTTAGCACACGCTTCACCTGCCCTCCCCGAATCTTCGCCGCTTTAATCTTGCTCATCGGTGCCGTCCAAAATGCCGCTTCGTCTTACCTGCAGACGGCAATGATTGCTGTTGCGTCATTATACGGACCAGCGGCTATCCGAGCAATGATGGCAGGGCCCGCAGCAACAGCGGTAGCTATCAGTGTTGTGCAGGTTTTGAGTGCCGCCGCGTCAATCGGGGCGCCAGAGGAAACCCATACCATGAATGGTGATGACACCCCCGGGGAGCGTTCAGCATTCATCTTCCTCACTGTATCAACTCTTTTCCTCATTGCGAGTGCTGGAGCACATGCCTGGCTTGTCAGCATGCCTTCCTACCAGGCTGTCGTAGCTCATCTTGAGTTAGGAGACGCCAAGCCTCGGCGCAGCGTTTCAGAAGCTGCGCTGTCCCAGTTACGGCTCTCACGGGAGGGGACCCAAGCAGCGTATGATGAAATCGATGATAATAAGCAGGTTATCCGGATTAGCAAGGCAAACCTGACTTACGAGATCACAGTGGCGTATGTTTTCATCGTAACCTTCGTATGTGACTCTTTTCTCTTTACCCGGAACCGATATATTGACATGTGTGCCTGGCCGCAGGCCGTTTTCCCATCCGTTACTGGCGCTGTCGTTTCAGTAAACCCTGGAACACATTATCTGATATTTACTGCTATCCATCTTCTCGTGTTCAACACCTCGGACTTTGTTGGGCGTTACATTTGCTCAATTCCCTTCTTTCAAATCTGGTCTCCGAAGATCCTTCTCGGAATGGCATTTGCTCGCACTCTTTTTATCCCCCTCTGTCTCATGTGCAACGTTGGGCAACCAACTATCAGCCTACTGAGCGTTCCCCTCGTTAACTCAGATCTCCTTTTCATGTTTATCATGGCTCTCCTTGGCTGGTCCAATGGTTATGTCTCGACTCTGTGTATAATCAGTGCGCCATCACTCGAGCACAACCCACGACTTGAAGGCCGCATAGAAGATGTAGACGTTGCGGCGACCTTGATAAACTTTTTCTTGGCTGGTGGGTTAGTTTTGGGCAGTGTTGCTAATTTCGCCGTAATGAGTGCGATACATTGATGAAACACTTCCAAACTATGGTCAAGATAACCTTCGTTGTATCCGTTGTAGTTGTAGACCGCTTTCTGTATTCACAAGTGTTGTAACGAAATTTAACGACCAGTCATGTTCTTATAGGGGCAGGACATTGTAGCAAAGTAAATTATCCCTGAATTATTCCTTTCACAAATGCCGTTGCATGTTCCTAAGAGATCGACCAAGGGGTCCTCCACCTCGACCAAAAGCCCAAGTATTTAACTCTTCAGATTACTAAAACTCAAATCCAAAACTAAGTCATATCAATGGTCATGTACATAGGTATAGCGAAACTTGTGGGAAAGCAAAGTGGGTCGATAGCAAGAATAAAATGTAAATGCGAGCATAGTTTGTGGCCTAAAGCAAATTTATGATACCCCAGGATGTCATGCAGCCCCGGCGGCAAGAATATACTGAGACCATACAGTATCATCAGCATTGGCCGCAACGTCTGCAAAAGCAGACTGATCCTCAATGTAAACATGCGCAACAATTATGGCGTCCGCTGAGAGGAGGCTTGGCACGATATTCAATCTCTGGGTGAAGAAGGCGTTACGGGAGGAACAGAATGCAAGTAGATCACGACCAATCATTTGAACGAACTGTCTCAGAGAAAGGATGAGTCAGTGGGCTGCATCCAGGTGAAAACGAATGCATATATGAGCTTACCAGCTCGTCATTGCAGAGCCGCCTAGAGAAATGATTATAGTTGGATGTATGCGATTCAGTCGCTTGTGGGGATAAAAGAACCCGAGCAAAAGCGGAAATTGCTTCTGAGTGTTGCTAGTAGATCGGTTGCGTGAGGTCCGCGATAGAATTTTCCTGGAGGGCCTTGCTTAGAATCTGCATTAGTGGGGAAGCTAGATGTGGATGTATGGTCAATAAAAAGAACTGGCAACGAAAATGTGGAGTCGAGGTTGATCTGAAAAGGAACGGAGCTGGAAGTGATTTGAGTTGGGGACGCAAGTTCTAGAAGTTGGGTACGGAGCTTACGATTGATCGAGAGGAATGCTGGAAATTGGGTTTGAGACATCAGCACCTAAGCCTCTGTAGAAGTGTTATCAAATGCAACATTTGAAGTCCTTCAGCTAATGTCTACTTACAACAA
This sequence comes from Leucocoprinus birnbaumii, assembly GCA_027627405.1. Taxonomy (NCBI): domain Eukaryota; kingdom Fungi; phylum Basidiomycota; class Agaricomycetes; order Agaricales; family Agaricaceae; genus Leucocoprinus; species Leucocoprinus birnbaumii. The sequence goes on from JANIEX010000338.1 coordinate 3,197, forward strand.
ACCGAATATCGTAGGCCGCTTCCACTCTGGATGACTTTCAACTTCGGACGTCGCAGTCGGGAGCAAGCTTTCCCTTACTGCAGAAGGGAGAGCATTACCACTGGCAACGAAATATCAATACCACAAAACTAGCAATTCAGTAGAACTTACTTCGTTGAAGATTCAGGGTTTTGAATCGTCGGAGTAAGGTTTCCTTCATCGTCTTCGAACTCGGGCAAATCTGCTGAGCCAGGCTTATCGCCGCCCGCCAGGTGCAGCAATTCGCCAGGCTTCGGAAGTTCGACAGGAGTGTCCTGCTCCATATAACCTTCAGAAACGTCTGCAGAGTAAGTATCTTCCTCTGCTTTATTGTTTACTTTCCGAGAGTAGTCTTCGAGTTTTCTTTTGCCCTTGACGCTCTTAAGCTTCCCTTTCTCCATCGTCAGCAGTGTCGGAGCGCGTATCAAACCTTCGGATGACCTTCCAGGCCCTGGCCTTTTGCGTTTGGGAGTAGATGATGTTTTTTTCGGCGGTGGACTCAGTCCTTTGTCGTTTTTGTTGGATTTTATGACAGAGCTTAGTGGTTCTTCAGGCAACGGCTTCACTAGAGGGTTGGCGATACGAGCTCTATGGAGTGGCATGGTTGATATGGAGGATCTGACTGGAGACAACGAATTGACGTCTGGGTTGACCACTGCAGCCTTCTCTGAGGCGGGCCGTGAAACAGCTGTATCCTCCGAGAAGTCCAGCAAATCGCCCAGATCCGGTTTAGGAACCTGAGCTTCATCTTTCTTTTGAGGGCTTGTTTGACGTTCGGAAGGTAAGCCGGAAGCTGCTTTCTTCATTGCTGGCGACTTGAGAGTGCTATCGGCCTCAGTCAGGAGGAGGTTTGGTTTACTGCCAAATGTCGCTAGGGTAGGTCTCGGGCGTTTAGAGGAAGGCTCATCCTCGTTTCCAGCATCGTCGGAGTCTCGTTTACGAGCTCGCGAGTATGAGGGCAAGTCTGCATCCGGAGTGGCTTCGACAACTTCGAGCTCGGACTCAACCTCCTTCTTCTTTCCTTTAACGTTGCGTTCTTCTCGACAAAGGTCAGGAATGAGTTGATAATACACACGGGGCACGTACTTTTAGGCGGACCAACAGGGAGGAACACTTCTCCCTGCTTGAACAACTTCAAATCCCGGTAGTCTCTGCCGCCTGTATTGATGCGTTGAAGAAAATACTGTACTGTTTCTTCTGAGCCTTGCATATTTTCCATTGGTTCCCAGCTATGCAGCAGAGTACGTCAAGAAGAAGCTATAAGACAATAACATTCACTCACGTATCCTCTTCAGGTGGGTAGTTTTTCCACTGGTAATTATTCAGATGCCGAAGGAGTTTGTGAGCAGGATATAGACATTACCCTGACAAGGAATTGCTAATACTGTGGTTAACATGAGTTTGATACCGACGTCTGTCCCATACGCACCCATTGCTTGCGGTTATTGACCTTCTTGATACGTGCTTGAGTGATCGACTCTGCAAGTCTAGGTGAGAGCCTATGGCAATTCACATGGTGCTATAAAAACGCACCAATTTCGTAGAGTTCCTCCTCCGACATTGGTTTCTCTAAGCTTCACAGAGCAACAGAGGTCGAATGTCTGTGAGACGCGTAGAACGAGCTAGAACTGACTTAAAGCAGGTGTGGGGTGATATAAATGATTGTTCCGGTACAGTTTCCACACGTGCGCGCTGTTATATACGCGACGAGGCGTGACAGGCCGACGCCGAAGCGCCCGTACATGTATATGATGGATCTCCTGATCAACCTACCCGAATAAGTCATGCCTTCCCAATGCTCAATGCAGGGCTTATCCTCTCGCTCACAGGAACGTTATCAAGGTTCTGAATCGTTGACAGAAAGTCTTTTGGCTCAACTCAATTCTCCATGGCTGCACGCTTCCCGAACAATCGTACATTGAAGATTCTCTATGAGGCACAAAAGTGCGGATATGGGATTTTATCCCAGGTCTGGTTGGTACTGCCAAGGCTTTCTACTTCTTGACTTAGCTCAAGATATATGCGGCTTGAAGTTACGATGCTCAATCGGCTATTGCGCTTGTTCGAGCAGCTGAACGTTCAAGAAGCCCAGCTATTCTTCAGCTCTTCCCGGTCACGCTTATGTATGGTAAAGGACCCTTTCTTCAGTTTTGCCTGAACCTGTGAGCTTTGACCTCGGATCGCTTGTGGGCACACAGAAATGACATCTCATATGACAGGGCCCATCAAGCCAGTGTTCCAATCGCAGTGCATTTAGATCACGCCACAGACGTAGAGCACCTGGAACTGGCTATCGGACTCGCAGAGCAAGGCATTGCATTTGATAGCATTATGGTAGACGCAAGCCATGCCGAAGTATGCCTTTAACCATGCTCTTCTCTCGTTGGGCTTCCATGTTAATACGGGTTGATAGACGGACGAAGAAAACATCGCGATCGCACGGCCATATGTAGAACGAGCAGAAAAGTGTGGAGTTCCCGTCGAGGTCGAACTTGGAAGACTCGAAGGAGGCGAGGCAGGGCTACGAATGATGTCCGATGCTAAACTCACCGATCCACAGAAGGCAGAAACGTTCATGAAAGGGTAAGCACTTTATTCACTCAAGGAGAATGTCAGTGACCTCTTGATCTCAGGACGGGTGCCATAATTCTCGCGCCAAGTATCGGTAACCTTCATGGTTCTTACATCAATCCACCGAACTTCCGCCTTGAAATGTGAGTCTTCGAAGCCCAGCTTTTTCGTCCGTCTCTGTTGAATTATGCCGAAACAAACAGTGTGAGGGAGCTTCGGAGAACTCTAGGAGATGATGTGCCGATATGCCTTCATGGGACCGACGAACTTCCCGATGAAGTCTTTACAGCATGTATCCAGAGCGGCGTAAGCAAGGCAAGTGAGCTCTAATTGCTTGACTTCCACCCTTATCCTCTTTTCAATAGATCAATGTCAACAGCTGGGCACGCGATCCATACATCAAGACACTCTCCGAGAAACTCCAGACTGCCCCAATGCCAGACGCGATTGAGGAGGCCACAGAAGCATTTGCGGCTGTATGTGAACGGTTTTTCAGGTTGTTTGGGTCTGCAGGAAGGGTACAGGAATAAAAGCGGCAGAATAAGCATGTACATTTGGTGATTTGCTGCTCTACAAGCTATAAGAGATTCCGGAACGTGTCAACTTCAGCTGCACGTATTTCTAAATTGCCTTGTATTCTGTCCAAGAACAATCCGAGTGAAGAATGGTAGCATTTTATGAACAGTGACAAGATTGCTGTATACAAACGATTACTACGATGACTATGATTAAGATATCAAATACTCCAAAATTCCGTAAATCCCCAAGATAGATTACAATAGTATGTACGACTTCTGTCCGGTCGTAACAAGATATGCAAGATAATAGGTGTATATACATTACTGCGCGTGAATCACAAGTTCTGAGAGCACTGAGAATCTTCATCGACTGGCCAAGTCGGATACGGAAGCCTGCGAGACATGATCAGGCTGTCCTTGACCCAGTTCCAATCGACGGTATGGGTTTGAATACAATCCCTGGTCCAATGGATCTTCTCGCGTAATATCAAGAGATTGTACTGCGAAAGGGGACGGGAGGCATAGGATATATCACGGACGGCCTCTACTCTTGCAGCCCCCATACCGAGAATGATGCGGACAATGAAGCTCGCTTTCTCAATATCCTAAGAATTTCCGAATTAGTGAAATCTTGAATAAAGTCGATCAGGAGATCATGAAGGAGATTTACCTTGCCCCTGGGTGTCATATCAGGTCCAGCACAAAGCACTGACTGGTCTAGAAGAAGTCGAGAGGCGATAGGATTCTCCATAATGCCGGAAAGATGTTCTGGACTATCACCCCAATTCAGATCGATTTGCTGGGAGGGCAAGATGGTGTCATAGGCGGTCGGTCGACCTTGAGGAAGGAGGTAAGGGCGCCAGTCAAGTTCTTTTCCCTGCAGAACCGCATGAATGAACACTCATTACGTCAAGCGAGCTAACACTCACAGCGTCCAGACAGGCATATAGCCATTTGAGCGATAGACAAGGTATACCAAGAGCAAGGGCCATAAGGTATTTGGGCTTGAGGTTATAGTTATCCGCTAAGAGGAACAAGCGCTGAAGCTCTTTGGGCTCTCCTACCCATTGTATATCGCCCCTTTCAATAGCCCAACGATTAGGCGAATAGGCGATATCCATCTTCAAGTATTTGAACAAATCATCAACTATGACTCCGCCGCTATCCCGAATGGCGGTGAGAATATCAGAGCGAGATTTGCCGTCTTCTGTTTTGTCGTTCGTATTGCTGCCGAGGCTGACAATTAAGCCGACTTTCTGCAAGAACTTGTGTGAGGGCCGTGGTCCTTTCATGTTGTCGTTGAGGGATAAGAAACTTCCAGCTGATCGTGACGGCGTTGGCGTTGCCTTAGCCTTCGCATCGATGTTGCGTACAATGGGAACGACAGTCTTGGGATCAATGAGACGGTCTTGCCATGCTGCGTTGATAATTCTGGTAGGAATGCTAATATCTTTGAAATCCACATCGTCCCTCACGCCCCCAAAGTCAACAGTGACCTTGTTAGTCCGGTTATTGACTTTGACGACCTTCAGGTCCTTTGGCCTATTGCCAACACGAACGAGGTCACCAGCACGTAAACTGTTCATCCGCATGTGCTCCGTGTTCACGGTGATTTCGTCAGTGCCATCGTCAAACTTGATTGAGTAGTTGTTATCTGAGACGTGCTCTGAAACGATCCCGGGGTACCAGCGATTGTTTTGCTTCCAAAGAGCGAAGACTCGAGTCGCGTGCGCTCTCGAAATCGTCGATCCGGCGGACTTGAGGCGTTTGGTCAAGCGCGTTCGCGGAGTCGTTGTTGCCTGGGTCATGGACTTGCTCTTGGGCGGCCTTCCACGTTTACGCTTCAAGTTCTCTTGAGGAGCCTCTGGTTCCATATATTCCTCTTCCTCATCCTCGTTGTCCTCGTCCATCGCGATCTCGGTAGCCCTCTCGCTGTCTGAAACAGCTTCCATGTCTACATCACCGTCATCCTCGGCCTCGGCCTCAACAGTGGCAGAGCGGCCACTGCGATTGGACATAGCAACAGAAGTCGCTCGAGAAGATTTTCCACGAGCTTTGTTCTCCTTCTGCTTCGCCGCAGCGGCGGCCTTGAGTGATGGCTTTCGAGAGCGGGTTGGTGGATGGTTCTCGTGTGGAACCGAGGATGGGACAGAGCTTTCAGTGGATATATCTGCAGGAGCAATTTTGGTGCTCCTAGTGCCTTGTCGACCTTTCTGTTGGCGCGCATGTTGTTTAGGTTCGGTGGCTGCTTGAGCTTTCTCTAACTTTTTCTCAGCCTATTGAACAAGAGATAGTCAGCGGAATAAACGTTAAAGAAAGCGTAAGAACCTGACTTTTGACTTGGACGTGTAAGTACGAGCAACATTAGTTGTCTTGCTTCGCTGAGCAGCAGCAGGGGCTTTTCCTTTTCCCTTTCTCAGGCGAGCAGAAAGTGGCTCGTCGTCCTCATCATCCTCATCCTCATCGTTGGCAACGCCACCCGACTTTTCATCAGTCTCTGCTACGTCTTCATCGCTTTTCTCTCCGTCGCCAGTTTCTTCCTTTTCTTCTTCTTCCTCCTCCTCCTCCTTGCGNAGAGCTTGCTTTGGTATCGAGACCGCATCGCTATCNTCAGTGGCTTCACTATCATTCGACAGCCTCTTGGCGACACGACTGCCATTGCCAGAGTAAGGGCGCGTCTCATCCACTTTTGATGATCGCCCTTTCAAATCTGAAGTCTGCACCTGTTCTCGCATAGGTTCAGAATCAGGTACAACNTCCATCGCATCGACGGATGAAGGTGGGCTTTGGCGCAGTGCAGATTTCATCGGNGAATTTTTGCGAGGGGAAGGTGCTCGCACAGGAGGCGGCGCGGGTCTTGGNGGCGGTGTTGGTAAGCANAGTCCGGGAATTGGGGTGAGTTGCGTCTCGGCACCATCAGNGGTCATACGCGAACTACCAGCCGGGAACTGCTGAGGGACGAAAGAAACAGGCGAGTCTGGAGTTTGCTGAAAGAGATGTTGGTATCTGCCTCGTTTGTTCGGATCCATAGTGCTCAAGAGGCTTCGCGGGCCTGTGTGGGTATAGGTAGCAGCGTTGGACTGAGGTACAACACTTGGAGTTGCAGGAACGAAGGCGTCAGTTTGTGTAGCCACTTGGGTTGCCATCTGAGTCTCTGGATATGTATCCTCGTGAATGGGAGCCGAATGTTGAGCGATCGTCCGGGTAGAATGCATCCCAGAGTATAGGTCCTCGACTTCNGCNACCTCGTCGTGGCCATCGAAGCCTTGGGAATTCTGGGAGCCTCTGGTAGAGTCGCTATCAAGCATCATGCGACTGGAGCCTTGACCTNTTTCAAAGCTGTCCTCGTCTTGAGAAATGGGAGGGAACCTATTCCGAGAGGTTTCCTCGCTGGAATGATCCGAGCTTCCAGACTGGGAGGGTGTGGATGGGACCAATATGACAGGCGGACGGTCGTCTTTGTCGTGGATGGCAGGGCGAGAGGAATGACCATATATTCGGCGACTACTGAGTTCGCTCGAGAACTCGTCGTCGTTAGGAACAAGTTCAGCTAAAGGCGTCGTGAACTTCTTTGAGGTCCCGAGATACTGGGCCTCTTCAAGCTGAGTGTCACCATGAGCAAAGGAATCGTCTGAAAAGGCAGGAGAATGGGAACGACTATTCCTCTGGCGTGAAGACTGGGAAGGAGCAAGTTTTCCTTTAGCAGCTGTGGTTTGTGGGATGGGCTTTGGGGGCATGGGGTTCTTGGCAGGAGACTGAAAGGTTACTGTGGGCGGTTTAGGCTTTTGTAAGAAAGCAGGTGGATGCAACAAATGACATCAGCAAAGCGCTTATGGTGAAGGTGAAAGGGCAGGTACCTTCGTTACGCGTCCTGGGGTCCCTGATCGTCCGCCCATTGTTCCTTTATTCTTAATCAAGAGCCCTTGCTGCGAGGATGGTTGAGAGTCGGGCGAGGGAATGCCCCATTTGATGTCTTTTCCAATCTTCTCAGCTGTCACCCCGTAGTTCTCTTTTTGCGACCCTTCGCTTGCACCGAAACCATTGTCTGCGTCGTTTTCATCATCGTCGATTTGTGTATCCGTCTGAGTAGCGACAAGGCCATGAAGATCGTACTGACGTATAGAACGGGTGCCCGAAATTCTGGAAGAAGGAAAGGACTGGAGTGAGGTGTCCACTTTTTGGACTGTAGTCGCGCTTTTTTCTCGAGATTCTGACGGTTCGGGGGATTTTTCGAGGGCTGCTTGGATTAGTTGCGAAGCTTGAGATTCATCTGCGTCCATATCACTGCAAAAGACGCGTCTGTGATCAAGAAGCATCAAGATGAAGAAAAGACTGCGCTTACCTCAAACTCCCATCAAATACGCTCATCTGGCCAAGATACTGGGATACGGGCTCGTACTACGTGTTTTCAGGACTCGCGTGATAGACAAGGTAGAGAAAAAAGTGATAGTCAGTGGAAAGCACACGACTGGTTGTCTCAAAGCCGAGCTGAACGTAAAACGCGGTTCAAACTGTATTAGTGATGTGGAACTGGCCAGACCGAGTAAGGTTCATTACCTCAGGGCAGCAAAGCTTGTTTCCAGGCTCACGAGCCTCGATACAGGAGTCTGGTCCCTGAGTGCAGCAACCTTGGTTGCAAGATAGCTGGCCAAAAGCTGTGGAGGAAGAAAAGCCTGCCTGCTTGTGGGTCCCATTTAGGAACCTCATATCTAAATTCAGGAGCTAGTGGCACACGTGATCCGGCCTAATAGCGCGTCTATTCTAGCCACGGTCAATTGCTTTAAAAGGCAAGCGCTCCGGCCGCTTATGAGTCCATTGCTGCTCATTGCACACTCGCAAAGCTTGTTTCAATCATTCATTATTCTCGGCTCGCGTTTTCTAGGCTTTGGCATCTTTCTCTCGCGCTGGTCGCAACTCACTGTACTGTGCATCTTGTCTTGGACCTTCTTCTCCACCTATGGGTGTCATCCCAGTCTCGAGGAATGCAGACGATGGCACAGAACACTTGTTTTCTCCGCCTTTCAACAGGTCGGCTTTTCCATGAAATACTTGCAACTCTTGCTCAAATACACAATGCAGGAAACTTCTTCCTTTGTTTGACCGGGCGATAATCTTCAAAAATTATGGATGGCAATTCGAAAATCAAAGAGAACCTCCGCATATAACTATCGAACACGCCAGCCATCAGGGGCACAATCACGGCGATGCTGCTACGGATGAAATGGACCTCCTCACTTTGAGCACTCCTGGATTTACCCCGCTGCGGACCCACACGACTGCTTCTACCACAGCTCACAGTCTGACTGAGACTATTCAGGTTGATATCACAACGACACTACCTAGCTTGTTGCCTGCAACTGGAACGACTTTGATTGTCCCTCCTTTAATCATGAGTTCAGCTACACCGCAAGTCGATACTAGTACGCTGTATTCGGCATCTGCCAGTATCAAAACTGAAAGTCCGACAACCTACGATCTTCCCCCGTCGAATTCACCGTCACCTGCTCAGGTAACTAGCCCTCAACCCAAGACCCAGCTTCATCTTCCGTTCCCAGCGATTGCGGCAATCTCTGCCGGTGGTCTTTTGGGTGTGACCGTATTCATTCTGTGGTTCTTCTGGCTTCGAACCCCACGACGACGGCGTATCCCCGTACCTTCCTTGCCCAAGCTTGAGACCGGAGACATGGATGAAAAAGATTCTCTCTATCCCGAGAGCCCTCTCTTTGGACCAAAAGAACGGTTCTCTCAACGTGCCGGACTTAATCCTCAGTGGTCTTGGGTCACATACCCACAAAACAAACCAGCGCCAGGAGAAAGCAGGTCTCAGGCAGGGGAAAGTACGACAGCGATGAACTTGGGGAACCTGCCGCAGCCTCCAGACCCAGCTGTAACCTCTCGTCGCAAAAGTTCATCTATCTATCCCGCCTGTGGTCAATTTCAGTCCTTCAGTGCTCCCGTCGGCTCACCGCTTCTGGGTGCTGGGCATCCGTCGCTTCAGCAAGTCCAAGCTGCAATCACTCGAGCCACGAATCGGATGTCCATGATGTCATTTACCTGTGCGTCCAACTACCCAAGCGGAACCGGGAAAGAGAACAATACTGCTTTTACGGCCGATGGTCAGGATGTGATGAAACGTCGATCTAGGACCTTGCGCAAGAGTCGCAGTAATTCCGTCTATGAAGACCGCCGAAGGAGCTCCCGTTTGCCTGTTGGACTCGCGTATGACGGTGCTGATGTCACATCTCCTATTCCCGCGATGGAGTTTATGCCTCTGGATTCACCTGACCTAGAGGATGGATATGACTTGGCTCAAGCAGAACGACGGACCCGTATACAGGCACCATATTATACTCCTGGCTCTTATCCCCGCATCTCAACTGCAATACCGACGACCTACGGAGTTGCAACTCGGGTTAAACTCGGGGACGGCACATCGATCAGAGGTCTAACGTCGCCCAAGTCGAAATCAGAATTCCAGCGAGTGAAAGAGGCTCAAGCGCTCACACGCGCTCTTGGACTTGCGTCACCGACAGCTGGGGAAGCTATGCCATCACCTCAGCCAACCTTGGGCCCTGATGATTCCCTCAGTGTTGTTGAATCAAAACGATCGTTGAAACAAAGAAACAAGCGTGGATCAACATATCTTGGCGATGATAGTCGATATAATCACGTATCAGATGGGCGCCGACTTGTCGCGACGCCAACGCGAAGCGTAGTGGCTGTAGCTTCGGGAAGTTTGGTGGCCGCTGAAGATATTAAAGCACAGGCTCCTTCAAGCAATGCTTTCGGGACTGGTTTAGCCATGAGTCTGACGGGTCCGACACTGGTCAACAGCAAGTCTATGGGAACGAAATCAACTCTGGCGTCATCAAAGATGGATGGGCGTGCTGATGATAAGCCACCGCGTGTGCCTTCGCCCCCACCCTTGCCGTCACTGGCACAAATGGCTCTGGAGCAACATAATCCGGATGCATACGCCAGTTATCGCAGTCCGACATACAGCATCTATAATCTTTACGGTGACAATCGGAGGAGCGCTGTCTACAGCGGTAAGCGCTAGCCGCTCCGCCTAAATGAATATACCAAGAGTATACTGGAGATAGATTAGGTGTCTTGGCAATGTTACAGTCTATTCTACAATGATATACTCGAGTACACTGGGACTGTAAGCTTGTGCGATGATAACGGCGGTATTCTGGGTTCTTAACTTCTGAAGATGGCTTTGAGTTCTCTTAGAGGGCCGACTAGCACCACAGTTTCATTGGAGTTTGGAGCTGATTGAATGGGGCAGGGTGGCTGTATTGACCGCAGCAACGGGATCAGGTGCATGGCCAGAAAGGCAACATGCGAAGACCCGGTCACTTCCCAAACAGGCAGGCGGGTCGTTATGAAATGCAATAGTTTGAATTTAATAAAACTGTTAGCTGTCCTCGCCAGCCTCCGCCTTCCTCTCTCCCTCCACCATGGCCCATCCCTCCCCCCTCCCGCCCCTCCATACCCCCTTTGTTCGCAAACTCTCAAACGACCGCGACGACGACAATGACTTCGACCTCGGCCTCGCAAACAACGCCCCTGTCGTCCAGTCCGTGCCTTCGCTCTGGGGAATCCCGCTGAAATACATTTCGTGCGTATCTGTCCCTTCCAAGCACAGAGCAACGCTGACATTCACGCGCAGACTGGTGACGCTGGCCGTCCAGAACTCAGCGTTGACGCTTATAATGCACTACTCGCGCGTCTCGACACCGCCATCGCGGATGTACTCAGCAGCGACCGCGTTCTCATGAACGAAATCCTCAAGGGACTCATCTCGCTCGTCATTGCGTTCACGCGAACGGACGTTGGGCACGCTTCCATGTACGACATGGCGCAGGCGCCGTTTCCTGCTGGTAGCAGAGGGGTAGTTGGACGACTACGGAAACTATGGAGAGAAGTGTTCAGCCCAGATTGTTGGAAGCTCTCGATACCGGCGATACTCTATGGTGCGTCCTAACCCTATTGAAGGTTTAAAACACGCTCAGAACCCGGCTACAGTCATCCAAAACAATCTACAGTACGTTGCCGCGACCAATCTAGAAGCCGCGACGTTCCAGGTCACCTACCAAATGAAGATCCTCACCACAGCCGCATTCTCGGTCATACTCCTCCGCAAGAAGCTCTCGACTGTGCAATGGATCTCGCTCCTATTTTTAGCGCTGGGTGTGGGTATCGTCCAGATTCAAGCTGGTGTCCACAGCGGCGCAGCAAGAAGCGCCCCAGAACACTCCATGCATGCCTTGAAGGGTTTCATGGCGGTCACGGCTGCCTGTTTTACCTCCGGGCTAGCCGGGGTGTACTTTGAGATGGTTTTGAAAAACTCTCAGGCGGACCTCTGGGTGCGAAACGTCCAATTATCCCTCTTCTCCCTCTTGCCCGCGTTGGCTCCCGTCTTCCTCACGTACAGTTCAGAAGCAGCAAAGGGGGTCGGAAGCTTCTTTTCTCTACTGTTCCAGAACTTTGGGGCATGGGCATGGGCAACTGTGGCCGTCCAAGTCCTCGGTGGACTCCTCACAGCAATGGTTATCAAATATTCTGATAACATCCTCAAGGGTTTCGCAACCAGCTTGAGCATCGTCATTTCATTCCTTGCTTCCGTCGCTCTCTTCGACTTCCAGATGACTTTCACGTTCCTTCTCGGTTCTGCCGTCGTCCTGGTCGCAACGTGGCTATACAACTCGCAACCCAAACGTCCAGCTTTCTTCCCCATTTCACTACCAAAAGACCCTCTGCCCCTGGCATTCAGCTGGGGTGGCAGAAACGAGAAGCGATATGCAGAGTCGCTACGATCACCTACTCCTGAATCCCATGCACTCGGTGGTCTCACCGCTGTTTCATCAACAACGTCCCTATCATCTGTATCTTCTACACTCGCAGGTCCTCCTTTTACAGATTCTGAGAAGGCCAAGGTTATCTATTCTCGGTGATGTACCTTAACTGCTAGTGGTTGTGATTGATGGCGTTTTTGGGGGGCTCTTCCTAGCTCAATATATCATGGAAGATGAGCGAATCATGATGAACCCTTTTTCTGGATTTCAAGTACAATACATAATTCTTTATCCATCCTTTATCCTTGCTCTCGTTATTATTTCTCTGCCGAGAACGAGAGCATGTACCCCGATTACTTTATTTCCCATGACGATTATCACCTTCTTCGTTCACACCGATTTTTTGGAATCAGGACTTTCGAATCAGTATTTCCCACTATAGTCGTCATTTTGCTCGTCATAGGTCTTCCTTGATACGTTTCAGGACTCCTTTCTTAGACTGATCAGAATTTCTCCTTACTCGTACCAATCTGCTACTCTTCGGTGACCACCACATATCGTATTTTTTTTTACTTGGCATAACAAATGTATTTACAATGGGACATTCAGATTAGAAGCAAAAGTGATCGATGATCGTTAGCGGAAAATGCCATTGATACCGAGTCCGGGAAGAAAGCACTGAAAATGCAAAACACAACGATGATAACAATGAAATGATGTCAATAAAATCAGCTATCCANCAGCCTAAATGAAGAAGGAAGGAATACAAATACACTATAACCACATCTGACTAGATCACAATTCTAAGTCAGTTTGAATGTACAAAAATCACCTTGTGGCTGAATTCGGCCTCCCAACCACACTGACGGTCTGGAAACATCCGCTTCTCGAGCCTTAACCGCGTGCTTCTAAACCTCGCTTAATGGCTGCGCACAGAGGTGTGTTAAACTCAATATGGAGGGCAGTTCTATCGTACTACACACCTTCACACGTATCCTTGGCATCTCCAAAGAGCATCTTGGTACCAGACATGTAGAACATGGGATTCGGTACATCAGCTGTTAATTTTATTGTGATAAGTTTGCACGTTGAGTGTGATCAAGAGGAACCATACCGTATCCACTGGCCAATCCGCGCTTCATCACAATGACCTGCTTGCTCTTCCAGGCGTGGAGGACAGGCATACCCTTGTTTATGCATTAGGAAATACACATCAAGTTACGGCGCCAATCACTCACAGCAATAGCAGACCCGGCTTCGAGGGCAATGGGGTTAACTGTATCGTTAGCACCGATAACTAGTGTCACGTCGGTGTCCTTGAAATCGTCGTTGATTTCGTCCATTTCAAGCACAACTAATAGCACCTTTCAGCCACTGAGAAGGCGAATAACGACTTTCTACTCACTGTCATAGGGTACAGAGGCCTCAGCTAGAAGCACGTTGCACTGCCCAGGCATACGCCCAGCAACTGGGTGAATGGCAAACTATGGCCGACAAATGTTAGGAGTGAGGATAAGACTTATCATGTGCATGATGACGTACCCGGACGTTAACTCCTTTAGCTCTGAGCATCGCTGTGATTTCGGAGATAGCATACTGCGCCTTTGCTACTGCCATTCCGTAACCAACAACCTGAATTATAAGCATGAGACTCCTGAAAGGAGATTACATGAAACAAAAATGTATTCACCAATATCACACTGTCAGCATTTGCCAGTGCCTCGACAGTATCATCGACAGTGGTCTTTGTGATTGTGCCTTCTATCTTGGTCTCTACAGCTCCAGTCGGTGCGCTAATGCCTCCGAAGAGCACGTTTGTCAGAGAACGATTCATTGCAACGCACTACACCGCGTGGATTAGACAACGAACCAGAAGTCAGTGGATAAATCACTAACCATGATGTAAGATAGAATTGAGCCGCTGACGCCAATGAGAGAGCCAACGGTTACAAGAAGCGGATTGTCCAACATAAAGCCTTCGGCCACGAGGGCGAAACCACTGAAAATAGCCATTTTAACGCCGAAGCCTCATACATGCAATTCCTTACTCACGAGTACGCATTCAATACAGTTATCACGACAGCTGGAAGAATAAAGCAAACGTCAAGACTCGGTGGTTCTAAAATCGCAGAAGGACGTACGCATGTCAGCGCCTCCAATTGCCGCCGTGGTTGTATAACCCTTGATGAAACTAAGGACCGTGCTTGCCCCTAAAAACGAGGCTGCCACCATTGGTGTCGAAGGGACTGTCGAGATGAAACCAGCCATTGTGGCAGCATTGGCACCCAGAAGAGTCGAGTTAACTAGATGCTTTCCCGGAAGCGCCAATGGCCTGCTTGCCATCTTGGCAGCAAGCTTGAGGAATGCGACAATAGAGCCAGTGAAAGTAATGCCACCTGATTATCTGGTTCAGTTTTAAACGACCAGTTGTATCCTGTACCTCCACTCACCGATGACGACACCGAGGTAAGCGGTGACCATATGTAGGGTAGAAAGATGAGAGACATCCTGCAACACACTACCGATACTGGTCAAAACAGCCGATAAACCGACAATCGAGTGGAGCATTGCAACAGTTTGAGGCAATTCTGTAGCCGTGACACGTCGTCCAATAACAGCACCGAGAAGACCTCCAATGGCAGCAACTCCTGCGAACTGTCCGATCACTTCCGGTGGGAAACCGACGGCAGCTAAGGAAGCAAGAACACCAGATCCGACACCGAGAATACCGAGAATATTCCCCTGTCTTGCAGTGACTTGAGAAGCAAGACCGGATAAGGAACCTGAATTCACCGTAAACACCTGACTAAATCGCGGTACGGGAGACTCATACCAATGCAAAGAATACTACTTGTCAAGTAACCTGCTTGAACGAGACCCGCCATTCCAGTACTTGCGGCAGCAAGGAAGCCACCAGTGAAAACAGTTGCCGGGACGGCATAAAGCCAGGGGTACTCAGGAGGATCAGAAGGACCTACAACATGGATGAATGTGAGACTGGGGACGAACAGTATATCTCAACTTACGTTTGAACATGTCTAGCATGCGCTTCGTAATAATAAAGCCACCAGAAACGTTGATTGTAGCAAGTAAAACGGCGAGAGCTCCAAGGGCTTGGGGGATAGTACCGGGGAGGTAGCCCCCACCCATGACAAACATCCCTGCCACACCGACCTACGAGTCGTTGAGGGATAATCTCTGGCAAATATCGATATAGACTTACCAGACCAGAGATGGCATTAGTTACTGACATGAGAGGAGAATGCAAGGCAGGGGTAACACCCCATACAACTCTGAAGGATCGTGAGGATCATTCAGATGCTGAAGGATGCTTGCCTACCTGTAGCCAACTAAACCCGCAAGACCAAAGGTGAAGAAGCTATCCATAAAAGCGGTGCCAGTAGCCTTGCCCAAAGCAACCGCAGTGCCCATTCCACCAGTGACAAGTGCAACCTCTCTTGTGGTCTTTTGCCAGGGAGTGATAGCTACTGACGCCTCCTTTTCCGCTGCAGTTGGTGTTGGAGGCGGCGTGACCGGAGGCGGGAGTGGACGGGGTGCCGGAGGTAAGATTTCGCCCTTGTGAACCACGATAGAACCGCGGACAACCTCATCCTCAAGGTCAATTGCGTATCGACCATCACCTCCTATAGACAACAAGAACTTGACGATGTTATTTGAGTATAGCGTAGATGATTGCGTTGGAAGCCTTGATGGCAAATCCGTATAGCCTATCAAGACTATCAGTAATGCAACAACACGTTGAGTTCACAACGCGCTGACCGATAACCGTAACACCATTGTGAACCGCGATTTCACCAGGAATAGTAGCTTCGCAATTACCACCAGCTTCAGCTGCCAAATCAACAACAACAGAGCCTTGTTTCATTACGGCAAGCATCTCTTTGGTGATTAGCTTTGGGGCAGGTTTTCCGGGAATCAAAGCCTGACATGGGGGTGAGCAGATGGCTGCAATAGAGCCGATATGACGTACAGTGGTGATCACGATATCTACGTCCTGACATTGTTCCTTGAAAAGCGCCATTTCTGCAGCGATGAATTCCTTTGACATGACCTTTGCATAACCGCCTGCACCACTGCCGTCCTCCTTTATATTAACTTCTAAGAATTCAGCACCAAGAGACTGAACTTGTTCTCGAGCAGCCGAGCGGGTGTCGAAGCCTCGAACAATAGCGCCAAGTCGCCTCGCCTATTTCCTCGTTAGCAACAAAGAAGTGCAGTAGAGATACGTGGATTCATACAGTGGCTATAGCACTTAATCCGGCGACGCCAGCTCCGATGACCAGGACTTTGCCTGGAGGGATCTATATATCGTTCACTGACGTGTACCAAGAATATGTAGAATGATGTATACCTTGCTGTAAAAGAGGTATTAGAAATGCACTAAGGAGTCACATCTCATGCACAAGACTCACCCAGCAGCGGTGACTTGGCCAGTTAAAAATCTACCGAAATGATTGGAAGCCTCTAACACAGCTTTGTATCCTGCAATATTAGCCATAGAACTGAAGGGATGGTTAGCTATAGTTGGCACACCACAAGAAGAACGTACCTCAAAGCATCGAAAACCTGAGCGCGCGAAATCCGGGGTATCATATCCATCTATTTGATTTCAAATGAGACACGGATTGAATAATCCTGTATTGCTTTGACTTACCGCGAAAACATTGGTTTTGCGTTGAGCAAGGGTATCAACAATTGCCTTGTTCTGCGCTGGATAAAGAAATGAAACCACAGTGCTGCCCTCCCTAATCCTTTCTACCTCTTGCCCTACCAAGGGAGGCCTGACTTTAAGCAGGATGTCCGATTGCTTAAACAGCTCGTCCCTGGCTACGAGGGTTGCGCCAGCAGCAGCGTAATGCTCATCCAAGAATTGTGCTTCGGCACCGGCGTTATGCTCGACAAGGACCTGGGAAAACCCCTTCTTGCGCAATAACGCAGCATTCTGCGGTGTAAGCGACACCCTCCGTTCATTGGGAAAGATCTCGCGAGGTATTCCAACGGTGAGCGAGGAATAAGGAACGCCCTGGGGCTCAGGTGTAGGTTTAGTGGCACTATCGTTCCGGCGATGAGCGGTTGTTTGAATACATCGGTGCCCTAGAAGGAGATGAGGCGTCGATGACTTGTTTGTGGTGGATCACACGAAGCTGCTCACCTAGTTTGGGCAACCTGGCTGAGATGATGGATGCAAAGTGTTGCCCTCGAACTGCCATTTCCAAGGCATGAGATGGCCCTCGAGCCATTCTGCCCGAAANATTTGGTGGTAATNTGCAAAGAGTGGTGACCTGGCANGTGGCCTTCTGACAAGNCTTTTGATTTCGACGACCGTAGGGAGAGCTCGGCTAGACTCCTCGAATAGAACNGCCGTATCGAGCCGTTGTATTGATTCAAGTGTGGGGTGTGAGAAGGAGCCGGCCCGTACACGTGCAAGTTCCCATCCCCANTTTCGTNCGNCCCGCGNCCCTGCGCAGGNCCTCCCCCCACTTTCGTTCGAGCACCAATANTTAACTGAATGACTATNGAAAGTNTTTGTGGCTATCGTCATTTCAATGNATANCGTNGATTGATCCAGTTTTCAGCCACCAACCCGGCTTTGGTCGNGCACACAAGNCATCGATCACGAAAACTAACCCGGTGAGCTCCGNCAATGGTAGTGCCACCAAGAAAGAAAGCCACTTTTAGTCACATAATTATCTNGAGCAGGTGGTCAAGAAGAATCAATTNCACCTGAATTCTTCCCAGTGGCCATAAGAAGGGAGGTGACCATGTTGAAAACATCAGTAACTCCTTGATAGGCGCCGTCAGCGGTCATACAGAGGNGACAATTGATTAGATTGATTACTNTNCCTTNTGCTCTGACCTTTGGTNAAAGAGGACGNAATAAGAGGCGGGCCACAAGCGAATAGGTNTCATTAANCATNAATCATTGGTTACATCCAGGATCGANACAGCNNCACTGTACCTTTTTGCTATTTCTGTCGCATTGCCCAAATCTAGAAGTCAGAGCTCGAGGCTGGTGTANGTTCATCGCGTAGTGTTTANAGGCGNTCAAGAATGACAGGCATGGGGAAGCATCCGCCTGAAGGCACCTCTAAGTTGGGAAGTTGGAACGTGGCGAATGGTCCGNTCCCATCATTCACATTGTTCTCGTCGCNATGGGCNAACCATGTGCTCGGAGCTCGGTAACTTTCCCCTGTTGATCCTNTCTGACTT
>JANIEX010000338.1:21340-37040 GCA_027627405.1 Leucocoprinus birnbaumii
CNNACNNNNANACAACCTGAGGCAAATTTGTTACCGACCTGGTCATCAGGAGCCCTGATTCTGACCCTCGAGCTTTATCCGGGGTCTTGTCGTACAACCCGAGAGGAGGTTGACGGGGAAGTTGCAGCAGTATGAGCCGATTAATGCGTCTCCGATATAGGCTTTGATGAAAGGAACCAACCANAGGTGCAACGATAATGCCTTTAAATATGTACCAAAATACATGCGAGGGAGCTGTCAACAGAACTCCCAATATTATCAAGAANTACATAAACATGACATCACTATCCTAGATAATTGCAGTAAAGTCAAGACGGCGCATGACCTGCTAAGTGTGAAAGAAGGTGTCTGGTGCGACATGCTACCACTTCTCAGTTCACAGGCTTGCCACTAAGCTCCCGNTCAAGCTGAACAAGGTCTTGCGTGTGACGATGTTCCCAGAGAGCCTTAGCGGCGGCAGCATCCATAGGAGGCAAGGGTTTGCGGGGAACNCCACCATAGCCGTAAACGTGCTCAAGCAGTNACTTTGTGCCAGCAATGGAGGCTTTCGCGATGGTATAGTCAGCTCGAGCTACAATGCCCTGTATTCTTTGAGCCTCCGGTAGAATCGACAAGTCCTTACGGGCGGCCTCAGACAATTGGAAAAGTTTGGCGATAGCTCGCTTTGNCCCAATGTGAGTCAAGCGAATAACAACGTNTNTNAGATATAGAGGCGACGTACAGGGGCGAGATTTGCGAGACCAGTGATGGCACCTTGAGCGTTTGCAAAGGTCGAAGGGGTGAGGAAATCAATGAACCCCCCNAGAGTGAGGAAGGGCGCGCTTNGATTTCGACGAGGNTAATTAACTTCGAAAGATGNCTGGGAAATGACGTCGGCGATGCGGGTCAATTTGCCAACATTTCCGCACCTAAATGTAGCCGGCGGTGAGAGAAGGTCACAGAAGAAGTAGCACAAANNTACGTGAGTTTNACACCACAAATATTCGGACATTCCTTGGCCAAATCAGTAATCAAGTCAGAGTCGAGATCAATTCCCCCACTCGCTCCGGGGACTGTTAATGGTTTAACAGGTCATCTTCTGAGAAGAAGAAGTTCAAAGTGGCTGAACTCACAGTTATAAATCATCACAGGAACGGGGCTCTTCTCAGAGACCTCAACCCANAAAGCTTTCAAAGCCTCCCGATGTGTTGCNAGGACGCCGGCAAAATACCCACTCGCAATAACAAGAACATAGTCGGCACCAGCGGCAGCAGCCTCCTTGGTTAACTCGATNGTTTCCCTTGTGCTACCTGCTCCTGTACCTGCTANAATTGGCATATCGGTTAAGCCCGCCCGATCCAATNCCTTCCTCGCCGACTGAATGAGCGTCACTCTCTCGGCATGCGATAGGTGTGACGCCTCTCCCATGGATCCAGCAATGACGGGAGCAACACCTGCCGAGGCAACTCGGGACACATGAGCTTCGAACGATGTCAGGTCTGTGGCAATGAGCGTTAGTTTTCGTAGCCGACGATCATCTNNACTAATCTTTCACCAAGGTCCTCAGTATCAGGCAAGAAAAAGGTGGGAATAGGGGCCCATATGCCTGCCTTCAAGGGNCGAGAGNCTGAGTGATGACCGTTGATTCCGTTGATTCCGTTCGATGACATGGCTTCAGAGTCGGATCGACGNTTTGGGAGTGGGGGAGTGANGAGTTTTCAAAAACGAGCCATTATATATAAAGGCATCGGTGAGGGTGGTTGGGGTAATGGTTCGGTCCGGAAGAGGCGGACCGAAATTCTGAGGCTGGCAATGTCCGGACCGCTCAGAGATTTCTCCGTTCCTGCGTTCAACTGAGCCGACGTGCGTCTATTTTTGGAGAACACGGGGCGAGTCCGTCAAAAACCTTNNTGAGCCCATATATGGACCCAAAATGTGACCGAGAAAAAAGGATTGACGAGATAACCGATTTCAATTTTCTAGGCCTGTCGTTCTGATTTAAAGCCACCTTCNGTACAATCAGACCANTGNGGAGNAAATGTGTCAGTAGAACTTCCCAAGAGCAGGAGAGCAAAACTGACCTACTGGGTTGGTGAACACGTGAAACACACTTTCNTATTACCACTNGGCCAGCTTATTAGATAGGTAGAACGCGGTAGATGCGCTGAGCTATCCCAAAAGTGGAGCAATCAACTTCCTTCGTGAATTTAGGTTCACGCCTGGATCCAGCAACTCGTGGGTAGCAGCNAAGTATAGAGCTATGTACACATGAGGGCATGTGGCAGANCACAGTTTATTTTCCCTAGCAACTCGTCTGGTAGATACATTNAGATCACAAAAGTGGAGTCCCTAGTNCCCGCCAAACAAAAAAATCCAGTCNNGAGGNTACAGCTTCGACGGTTCAGCCAGCCGTACCTGCGAGTGGAAAAAGGCTTTAGCCTAAACCTTTACAGNAAGATTTAATACTTACGAGCGCTGGTGTATTAAATGGGAATATGGTGATGCCCAGCATGTCCCGTGAACGACTAGATAAAAGAGAAGGATATCTGGCTTCAATCGACTGTGCGAATGTGAGGACCTGTGATCCTGAATCAGCATTAATTCTGCCGAAGTTTGAAGTGGATGAATAAAACTTACTNGAAGACGGCNTCATTTGTCAATCACCTCCAATCGGTCCAATACGCTCCTTTCCCATTGACTCAACCCGTCTTCGTCGGTTTCTCCTGGGGATTCCAGAGCCTTTTCGAAGATATCCCAAGGGACACACGAAATATCACCTTCTTCAGATGGTTCAGTCATGACAAATTTTCCTTGGCGCGACCGTGTAAGGGTCACAACATGGCCAGCAGAATTTAAATAGTGAGCAAGATCATGGACGATAGACCGAACGTATGTGCCNCCAGATACCCTCATCTTCAGAACGAATGCTGTGGGGTTTTCCTTTGCCTCAGGTTCCTCGACTTCGTCTTTCANCGACACCTCACTTTCGACGCTCTTCAAGGCAGTTTCCATCGCCTTTTTCTCATCATTACTGAGCGACTCTTTAGGCCAAGTGAAAGNATGATCTGTCCCCTTCCATTCAACAAGCTCCAAAGCATGCACCATCACATTCCGGGTCTCGATGGGACGTGGAAGCGGTATNCCCTTCCTGGCATACTCATATAGAGGTTTGCCGTCCATTTTGAGTGCCGAGAAGCTGATTATNATCACGTCAGCGAGAACCAAATCACATAAAGTNGAGATTCTGGCATATACATTGGNGGNGTCTGTGAAATTTCACCCGTGAATTTGGGTAGCGCGGCTTCGACTTTCTCCCTTGTGACATGATGCCATGGAGCAAGCCGAACGCGTTTNCCTTCGCTGTCATATGTGTCTGTTTCGCATCCGAGTAGACATGTGGTATAATATTCCTATGCCCAGCTCATCAGNATGAAACTTGAGTAANATTTCTAAACNCCAAANACCTTNGTGCAACTCAGAAACTGGCTCAAATGTTTGGTTCCCCTCCCAACGCCAACGACTGCATATAACATATCACTCTACATTTTTATCGTGTTTAAAAGATGGNCATACCAAGGACGCCGTCNGCCAGAGGGTCCAGTGTTCCGCCTTGCCCGATTTTCACTGCATCGAGCCTACTCCGCTTCTTAGAGTGTTTCCTTGCCTGATCAGGTTTTCCAAGTTTATCAGGGTCAACAAATAAACNTGATTTNCCTGCAAGTTTTTTCACGTTCTTCTAGGACAGACATGCTCGTTGGTCCGGATGGTTTAANGACTCCAAAGAGACCAGAGAGTGGAAGAGGTGGAACAGAGACCTTCGGCATTGTCGGAAGGATATGAGAGCAAAGAAGGAGCTATTTTATGGCGGNANTGAGTAGTAGCGCAGAATAGGTCGGCANGGCGAGTAGGCGAAGGACTGAAAACAGGACAACNAAAGCTCTCGAAAACCAGTNATGATGTCCAAGCGNCAAAACGCGAATACCACTCGTGAGAAAGATTTCGTTAACGATTGATCGAATCAATTGATGACCGAGGGACTACTGCTTTTAACTCCTTCTGCCAGAAGCNTGAGGGGAATCTTNATATGTTTCTCATGCTCACATGGTGTGCAGTGTTTCAATATGGTTTGCCGGCAAAGAAGANGCNTGTACATAAACCGGTTGTATCCNCTGCGACAAGTCACCATTNACTTCTCGGAGGGNTCTCACCTCGATGCTGTCGTCTCCNTGGTCNTTTGAACAGCCATCAACCCANACTCGCCCTCTGGGTTTGACNGAACAGATTTTCTACTGGGATGGCATATTCGAGGGNACAGCAGACTCGGTAGTATCGGCAGAAATAGAAGTCCGGAGTCCCGACNTACTGNAGTCAGTAATTTCACCTGCCAACATTGAAAGNGTGTGGGTATCNCTCAAACTCAAATTCCCTTTGGTCGGCGCGCGCATTGTCCAACGTCCCGACCAGTNTCTCTGGTTCGCTGTGGATGAAAACCGCCTGCGGGCGTGCGGCCCGGGGGAACTGTACTTTCATGATGTCGCCTGCGCTGAAGAAGCAGCGACCATCTCCTCAAATATCCCCAATTCCGCGAGGCTCCTCTCNANGGANTTGTTGGCNTGNCTCCTAATACTCCGCCGGACCGATGATCCAAAACGTTTTCACGTCTTGATCCACGCTGCGCANACAATCACCGACGGAATCGCTAATGCCACGTTGTTGAGAACGTTTCTCGATAAGCTTGCAAGCGCCAAGTCAAAATCTGAAGTATGGGACATCAAAGATAGACTTGCCCTATCATCCTCCTGTGATGACCTGCAGCCATTCCATAGCTTGAGTGCCGCTCGACAGAGGTGGCGTCTTGCTATTGGTGCAGTAGTTTGCAATAACCGCGCTTCTAGGCTTCGTGTACGTGACACAATCTGTTCAACAACGCACTGTATTCATCATTATGTAGGGGGGACACACCCTGCCATGCAAGGTGTCAAACTCCACGACGTACCAACCAGCAGGCTCTGGTAACATTGTAGTAACTTTTACTAAAGAAGAAACGCAGGGANTTATCCAAGGATGTCGGAAGCTTGGGATGTCGTTCGGCTCCGTATACCCTATCATCGGTCAGGTTGCATTAACGCNCCTGCTTTGCCGAAAATATGTACACGGCNAAATCAGCGACGAAGAATGGGAATTTCGTAAAAGAGAACCCATGATCACGGCTGGTCCTCTTAACCTACGNCCGTTCTTAGACCGAGAGTGGTACGACAAGGGCGGGGCGATGAATGCTTCCCTCGCAATCGGTTTCTATTTTTACCATCTCCCCCTGATGCCTCTGGGATCTGCGAGCAAGATTAAATGCGGAGANCCCGTCCCGTCTTACGACCAGCTGTTATCAGCACGGCGTTTTGCTTATCGCTGCGGCATAGTTAAAAAAGAGGCGGACCGCGTCGTGCGTAGCCCGCTTCAGTACGAGATAANCTGTGCGAGGTTTCCGGGGCGCATNGCGGGTGGGAAGGAGGTTGCANAGANCTGGAAGCACAANGTGCTCTTAAGTAGTCCTTCTGACCGNCGGCNCTGGTCNCCACAAGAGATGGCGGCCCAAGGAATGGTAATCGGACATGGTGGCTCNAGTTTCGGCAATGTAAGTCNTTATATGCACTGGTAAGCAATAGCAGCGGTTNACATAGANAATATAGACCGATGGAATATACCCTGAGTTTTACCCTCTTTCTGGNGGTGAGCCAACTCTGCGTCATGTTGCCACTGCTGTCAACCTCCACACTCGTCCCAGAGAGTTGTATCTTGGCGCGTCTTCTGGCCGTGGACAATTACGCATCAANGTGTACTTTGANACCAAAGTCTACGATCCTGACCTTATTAAAGAATGGCTGGCTGAGGTGAAGTCNGCTATTCAACATTATTTATTACCCCAAANTAGCATCTCTAGTCATCTCTAAGCTTGTACGCAGTGCTGTTTNGTATGCATATATAGCATTGTCANTTGCNGNTACACNTCGCTATCCANTNNTTTTTTGCCTCAATAGCTACCTGCAAGCCACTNCCANCNATTNNTAAACCAACGAATCANTGGGGAGGGTAGTAGTAGTAGAGTGCACATGCCAGGCTTTGGGTCNGGAAATTGGCNTATNTACTATCTTGAGTTCAAAGCAATNNAGNCTCGTTGGGNCGCCCTTTCGTGGNTAANAGGGCTTCTCCNTCGCTACTCTCATCGTGTCTTTCACGCCNAGATATAGGTCAAGCAATAGGCTGCTGACCATCGCTCTTGAAGGCTCGCAAATTTGNTTTAANCCCTCCATCAANGTNAGTAACCTGACACACTATATACTGAACNAACGGNATATCCCCATACATCTTGTGTCCAGAACCACACTTTTANTCTGTCCTTTGACCGGTCCACANNCCGCCACAAACACACCTAACTGTCCACATCCTCTCCCAGANCTTCCATCTCTCAGACACATATTCTGGACTCTGCACATTGAACGCCACATTCGACGATCCTCCACACCTCGAACAAGTCAAGTACGGGTCACTAGTCATCACAGCAACTTTCGTGATAGTGTCNTCATCCCGGGACTGTTCTTTTCGGTGGTTCCCTTCAATNTGAAGATTTACTACCGCATCAACGAGATCATCGGGCTTGATGAAGAGNGTAGCTTTATTCAGAACATTTGGTGTTTCCGTGATTTTCTTCACTATTGTGGAAAGTGNAGAACGAAGTGCCTGGGTCGGTTGNCAGGATGCCAGAGCTGCACGACAATCTCCAGCTACNCTCGCCGTCAGAANTAAGATAAAGAAAAGTGTAGACANGAAACGNACGTNGTAATGCCTCCACACTCGGAATACTCGTATCCAGAATAACTTCCAAACCCTCCAANTTCAACCCTGAACATTCAATCGTATCAACCAACAAATCCTTCGCAATCTGTGATTTCTCAACTCTAGCAGACGCTGACTTCAGATATTGGTGGTATCTCCTAACATGCTTCAACGCTGTCGTCAAATTTTGCAAAGCGAAGGGATGCACGAGATGGAGTAAAGTCGGTGAAATATCATAATCGGGTGCTGTTTCATCTATGAAATGATAATGAGAATTCGACGTTCGTTCCTTGAGAAAGTTATGATCACGCTGAGAGGTCAGCTCACCTCCTGCCGGGCCGAACAGATCATCTTGGGACTCTTCGACTGGTTTAATTTGGTCTGGAACGTCACTAAATAAGATACACTCTTTCATGNCTTTTTCNATCAGTGTGATGATCCAGTTCGTTAGTCCTGTGAGCTGCCACACAGCGTCTGGATNGGATTCATATCAGTAAGCGCAGAAGAAGAGAGGATGAGAACACACGAACCCAAGTCATATTTTTCGCCTTCTGAGCAGTTTCCAAATACCATGTTGCAAGCGGCGATCGANCATATGTCGTGCGCAGTGCGCCACTTCGTGGTCAACTGCTCTTTCAACTCTGGATCTTTGGTCCAGTTNGCTCGTTTACTAGAACAAATTAATACACAAGAAGTTCTAGATATGAAGATGCCCGCACCGGTAAACTTCGACCGCTACACCTAGCATATCCCAAGTNGTGCCAAATTTCATTCCATTGTTNTAGGTATCCAANACTGTCAACGCGCCACCCAAAGTCGATACTACTTCATCCAGGGACACTGACGACANCGATAGCACATGACATATGTCTGAAGGACTTTTTCGGCTGAGAATGGACAACACCATGGGATAGACAAGTGGCAGGCCTCCACAAAGATGGNGTCAGTTTTGCNGTCGACGCGATAAGAGGAANGACAAGGCTCACCAGTNTGGTTTTGCCGGAGAGGAAAGGGNTGGNTTCCTGTTATTGGTTGTGGCGAAGAAAGTGAGCTTGTGTAGAGCAGGACACCATTCGGCGAGTGTATTCCTTGTAATGGTACTACTCGCTNTAAGATCCCGTNATCTGCGGAGAAATNCTATCCCTTACANTTTCTGCCAGCGTAAGCCAAAGGTACGTGGACGACGGATGGCTCCCAGCCCTCTTTGTCCTTCAAATCTGGTCTGCAAAACTCGAGCTTAGTGAGACGACAACACAGGACAGGAGTATGTTTACAGGNTAAGTATGTGGACTTTCCCTGTCGCGATCTCTTTTGGTTTCTTAGGNGTTGTGCTGCTCCATTGTCCAGATGTATCGAGAAGAATAATAGGTAACAAATTTTCTTTGAGATGTGGCGCNTGAGAGACAACAAANGCCATCACACTGGGCGCAAACGTTCGCGTGGCTTCGAGCTGGTACGCCTGGAAGTCTCAGTCAAGCAGCAGTTCTCGCTTTGAGAATGTAGAGNGCTTACAAATGTCACTTTACCGCTNGCTGATGACCTCCTGCGCATTGAGTAAATAGCAAGCTGAGATTTCGGCGTCGATACATCTATNTTGATTGAAGTCANGAGACGACGTGAAGTAGGGAAAAAAATACACGAACATCCTTCAAAATCCAAGTACGTGAAAGCCAGGTACAGTCTCCCCTTCTCGACTATCGCCTTCTTTGCAGGCGAAGCAGTTCCAATTACATCTGGTGGGTATATAGGACAACTAAGNAAGTTCATCTTCAGCAGACCGGCATCGGGGATCGGAATCGGAGCTAATGGCTGGACAAAGATAGCTGGTAGCAAGAAATCAGGTTCTGAATTTGAGGTAAAGGTANCGACGGCTTACCCGTGTTTGAGCCGTCAATTCGAAGAAGTAGNTGGTTGATTTCTACAACACAGTCATCNTTTCGTGAATCCCATTCATCCTCCTCCTGCTCGTTGTTTGGGGTCGGGACAGGCACTGTGAGATCCATGGGATCAAAGGGAGTATTTTGTGTANTCTTTGAAGNGACNGTGCATTGACGCACGCGTGCAGCAACGAAGAGAGGATAGTCTCCTAAGAGAACTCGATTCAGCCTGTGCTGTTTTCATGAACNAGTCGACGAACCTTGATAGCTTATGCCGATCGTGGCGTCATAACACACCTTGACTAGGTCAGGTGGATCGTCTTCCTGAGCTGTACCGCTAAGCCGGGGGAAGGTTGATGCNCCCAGAGAGCATTTCAGNATTTGTAGNTTTTGCTTGTAATANTGATAATAGCAGATGTGGATGCGATAGTCTTGGGTAACGAGAATCAAAGTGGGACTTGAGGTNGGGAGACCGAAACCCTTGGGAGGNAGACGAGCAGGTTTNCCACTAGGATCAACCGTCCACTGAGGATAGGTCAGCGGGGACCGTTGGAGGAACGTTCATGNGCNCACCTCACGAGGGGCACCCAGCCATTCTGTAGTTACAGGTGCCGTCTGGGGAGGAAATGACCACCATTCCTCTACATTCCAATCNTCTATCTGGGCTCCACGTTTCCACAGGCACCCCGTGCCTTCGCCATTCGATTTTGGAAAGTACGCGAAAAGCCAGTCATCCGTTGGGGCTACGGATATGACGCTCGGTGGCTCATATACAGCTTGATTCAANGTGACAGGCTCGGGAGAAGGNATAGTGAATTGTTTGGATGAAGAGAAGTGCCGCGCGACCACGAGTGGTTCCAACGGATGCGCAGAGAAGATTACGGAGGATTGAGACCATTGCAAAGGTCTGGGGAAATCATGAGAGTGCTGAGAAAGATGTGTAGGTGCTAACTGACCGGTATGGGCGTTCGAGGAGGGGATAAAAGTCCCACCATCCCGAGTGCCAGTGGGTTGGTTCCTTGGCCTTGCCTTTGGACGGCGAAGCAGCGTTCGCGGCAGGTTTCATGGCAGGTGTAGAACAAGCGGGATATTGGGGCCTGAATTCACGAAGGCCATCACGTGGGCGCGAATCTCTGATCTTGTGCTTGAGCTGAATTATCTTGAAAGTCTGGAATTCGTTCTTCCAGACGTGCTCGTCGTGTCAGAATGCTACAGCATCAGCATCAGGTCGTCGACGGCATTGGCACCGATGTCATAATCCAACGGTTCAGCGACAGAACTCTCGTTCTCGTTACACAGCTGGGCAAAGTGGGCAATCTGGTGCTTTCATTCCCCAGTCAAACCATGAATCTGTTCTAATGTTTTTTCCAAATACAAGATACAAGCGAGTATTCCATCGACGACAGTCCTTCCACCACCCCCGCTCGTCCCTGAACAACTCCCGCCTCCGCCTCCTGCTATCCAACTAACCAATCTCCTTGGAAGCGCACCGTCGGAACACATGCAGTCGCTCCATTCCTTATACGCGTCTCAGATCGCGACGTTACTTTGGGTTCTTGAATCAGAATCAGCCACGGGTTTGGGGAAGAAAGCAGTGGTCGTCGGGGTTGGCGTTGAAGAAACAGGATGGGGGAGAGGGAGTGAGTGAGAAAGAGCGGGGTATGTTTCGTGGAATTATGGGTCTTGTACGAGATATGCTGAAGCAGAACCCGGGAGTGTAACCAATGTTGAAATGCCAATTGTCCGCGATAAAGAGAGTAGACATACGTCATTAAACCTAGCTACTGTTCCGCGGCGTCCGAAGCACGTAACTGGTCTTCGCGCTCCCGCTGCGTCTTTTCCCGCTTCCACCGTATGAGCTCCGTTAGTCGCTGGTCCGGGGGAAGCGCAGTGCGTGGGTGCGTCTCGTGGAGGTAGTACGCCAGGACACCGGTAAAGACACCGAGCAGAGGATCGACGTATCTGAGTCTGGTCAGAGGTGCGTCGAGAACGGCGGAGACGACATACCTGTGGAGGAGGGGAGGGACTGGGGGCATGGTGATGGATGTCAGAGGGATCAGGCGCGCGCCGGTGCGGCAAATTTATTTCAACCGCCGCGTCCAAGAAATCCCTGATCCGTCCTCTCCCTCTCCCAGTCCACCACTTTCTCTCCTTTCTTTAATTCCTACTCCATGTCTGCTGCTGCTCTCGAACGTCAGATTCGTCCAGTCTACGGTCAGTTCCCCTGCGGTCCTCGGCCTCGTACGTCTTTCTGATTTACACGACAGATGCTCTTGACACCGGCTCTAACAAGTCCGCTCTCGTTTCCTGCAACAAGCTTCTCAAAAAGTATCCTCAGAACGAATTAATCAAGGTTCCCCCGTTTTCCCCCGGCTGATTCTAGAGTGGCTCAATTGCATTCCCTCGACATCATTAACAGGCTCTGAAGGCACTTGCGCTCGTGCGATCACAAAAAATAGAGGAGTCTCTCGTTCTCTGCGACGAAGTCCTGGAGGCGAAGCCTACCAGCGATGCCACCCTCACCGCCATGATGCATGTTCTCCGAGGCTTGGGCAGGCGTAAGCGTCCGTCACTTTAACTACCCGATCCATCAATAAATGATATGTATAGACAAGGACATGGTCAAGATGTTTGATGAGGCGTACAAACAACAGCCTGCTAATGAGGAGCTCGCTGCGCAAACATTTTTCGCCAACGTTCGAGCGCTACAATGGAAATCGGCACAACTCGTATGCTCTCTCAGGGATCGACCTCGTGTATCATGACCTAATTGGTTCCCCTTAGGTTGCTACACGCATGAACAAGTCATTCCAGGATGACCGATACCTTTACTGGACGATAATGAGTACCTTGCTTCAGGTGTGGACGATCCCCCTCACTGGATCATACAGACTACCCATGACATTTTAGGCCGAAGAACACGGGACTCCCGCGCAGATGCGCGAAATCCTCCTCAAACTGGCCCATCGTCTCATTTTATCTTCGCCGACACCATCATACATCAGTGCTGAACGCTTCCATCTTCACCTCTCAGTTCTACTCAAGCTTGACCTCGCCGACGATGCGCACAAACTCCTCGACAGCCCCATTGGGAAGAGCATTTGTGCAACAAACTTGGCATGTAATGAGTTGCGGAGGGAAGTGTGGAAGCGTAAGGGACTAGTCAAGGAGGAAGGAGAGCTGGCGAAGAGCCTGATTCTGGAGAAAAAGTACGCGATTTCACATCTTCTAGGCGACTGAACTGACTGTACACCTTAGCGATCGCAACTGGCTGGAGTTCCTATCCATCCTTGATGCTACCTTCTCAGACTTGACGGGCGGCGAAGAAAAGCCATCGGGCGAGGCACTGGAAGCTGTCAAACTCACTGTCCTAGAGACCCGGGCATTCTTCTCGCAGATTGCAGAGAAGGATGGCCTCAGGGATCGATCTGGCCTTCTTGCCCAACTAGAGCTCGAGAAACGCGCTCGTGCGCATGGCATCTCTGATGGTATGTCGCTCAATTGGAACCCTGTACTCACCTAATCGGTCGCATAACTTAGACCAAACGAGACTGGGCGCTCTTCTCAAGGGTTACTTTGAGAAGTTTGGTTCCAAACCGTCTTGCTTTGAGGATATTCGCCCGTACATTGATCTTGATGGTGACGAGCTAGCTCAATGGACAAGCGTCCTGGACGCCACCCCAATTTCTGTCGTATGTGATCTATGAGCTACAGGAAATCCGGACTAACAACTTGCGATTAAAGGAAACAGAAGAGGAACTTCGCCGTGTTATCAATATCTTCAAACTCAAGCGCTACAACCTCTCATCCTCAGAAGTGACACACGAGGCAGAAACAAAACTTGCGGCTCTCTACATCCAGACATACCTGGAGGCCCTTAAAAAGGTTGGCACAGACCTTGCCAGCACTGAAGCGCAACCCGCCGATGACCTTGCACTTTTGACTACGCAAAGTCTTGTAAACTTGTGGAAACTCACAGCGGATGATGGTTATCTGTATAATGCTGCTGCTTTGTTGGAGTATGCTTTGACGAGGAGCAAGCAAGCGTTTTTGGCTAGATTGTCATTAGTTCGAATTTATCGATTACTTGGTATGTCGCTCTCACACATGTGTAAAGGATGTGTGGAGCTTATAATATCGGGTAGGTGCACCTAGTCAGGCACTGGAACACTATCGGATGTTGCGCCCCAAGCAAGTACAGCTTGATACCCTCTCTCATTATATTTTGTCCCACTCGTCGAATTTCTCTTTGGCTTCTACCGGTGACTTGACTTTCGGAACGGAATGCGTGGAGTCTACGCAGATATATGTGGCTAATTCTCAGGAGGTCCGTTTATCTCGCGTTTGAACTCGTGTTCCATTATTGAAAACCTCTTGCAGACTGGTGACTTCATCATCCGCGCGTTTACGGCAGAAAAATACTCTCAGGTATGTGGCAACTGACAGAAATATGGGTTGAGATATTCACGTCCAGAATAGATACCCGAGTTCATTGAATTCGAGGAACGACTAGAAAACTCGTTGCAACGAGATCTTGTCAAGATGGAGCATATCAAGATGAGGCTTCAGCACGAGAACATTGGGCCTGAGGTTATAGATATGGAATTGATCGAGCTGAAGTTTGTCTTTGACCGAGGTGGGGCTAGGATCTTCTTCAGCTTCACCGAGTGATATGTTCCTGATGCATTGTCAGTGCACCATGATAACCGAGACACAACTATTATTCCCAACTACCAACCCAAGTCTTCTGTAGACTTCACGACTCAGACACACTTGTATGGCAAGTACGAAGGGGTGAGTCACCATTCATGAAATGGCACAAACACTATCTAACTAAGGATTTTATCGTTAAGTCTGGTTTCCTGCGACAAATGCTGAAGGTGTACATCCGCGCCTTCCAGCATTCCAGTGATCTCGATGATACGGTGGAGGACAGGCTGTTGATTGGTGACCGACCTAAGCTACGCCTTGATGTGCCATCTGGAGTCACCCTCCAAGATCGTCTTGTTCAGCGATCCGAGGAGGATCTCAAAGAGGTCAGTGACCTTCGCGCTTTACGTCCTTAAAACTGACCATAATCGTTATTCTAGCTCACAGCAGATGAGATCTCCCTTGTTGAGTTTGCCGCAGGACTCGCAGATTGGCTTGAAGCGTATCACAATTATGCCCGCCCTCATCCTCTAGTTGTGCTAGCAGAAGCTTCTAAGCAGACTCAGCTTAAGACTGGGCACCCGTTGAAGGGTTTCGAGACTCCCCCTCCGGTGAATGGCAATGGTCACAAAAAGGATGAGGAAGCACCCGCCGTTGTTGAGCCTCCTGAGGTTGTCACTCGTTTCTTTGATGGTAAGTCGACTTTGATTAGAATTTGCACTAAGTGCTGATTGTGAATAGATATCAAGGCGAGGTTTGCCGAGGTCAAGGATGCAACGTCGCCGTTAGAGGCCCAGCATGTCGCTGCCACAGCCCAAGAGGTGAGCTCACCTTTTGTGAGAGTTTTCAATAGCTGAACTGGCTGGTTGTAGGCATTCCTCCTCTTTGTCACCGAGACTGTTCGATTCAAGAACCAGACAGTGGTTAAACAGAACAAGCTCGGCACTGTATGTGATGATCTCGTCCAAACTGAGTCTTTCTTGACTGAAAGTGCCTTTCAGCTTGTTAATAGCATCAAGGGCATCCGTACGAATGCCGTTGCTGTGTTGAAAGAAATTTCTGCAGAGCTCGCGAAGCTTGGTGACGCTGAAGCCACTCCTGAGTCTCGGAAAGCCTTTGTAGAGGAGTGCTCTGCTGTCATCGATGTTGGCGTAAGTCTCGCCAAGTCCCTATATTGTCCTGTGCCTCGACTAATGGTATTCTCAAAGATCGATCACGACTTTGTATTCGGCGTCGCCAAGAAGATGACAGACTCTAGGAAGAAGACCCTTGATGGATTCGCGAAGGGTATCACGCGCATTCTCACCAACTATGGGACTAATTAGGGCTGCCTTGGATTAGAGACAGTTGAAAAAAATGAGAAATGGGAACAATTCGCTCATGCTATTCAGTGCAATTGCAGCAATTTCGTATGTTTGTAGAACTCATTGGTGCTTTCGGTGTGCTTTGGTTATTTAATATCACCCCACTCATGTGTACTTGTCTTCAATGATGCATTGCGCTCTCGATTGTTAAAAGAGAGTTTCTTCGACTAAATATTGGTATCAGCGAAGGCTGGATTCAGGAGCCTGAGCCTCCAAGCGGCAGGTTGAAACTTTGTCCGAGTTTGGACTAGTCGCGTGATGTCACCTACTTCATTCGAGTCGCGTCCAGTAACGCGTTCTGTGACAGTACACAGGACTGCAGACTCATCTCACAAGCAATCTTCCAACAACACCCTAAACCACATCATCGAAAAATCATGTCTCAATGTGAGCGACCGTTCTTGACCTCTCGTTCTTAGGCTAACTCTTGGTGCTGTTATGCAGACGAATCTTATTACGGCGGCGGAGGATTTATGCAAGGTGGAGGATCACCTATGAGCCAGAGCCCAGGGGGTGCACAGGTAGGCCCTACCTGTGAAAGTCAGCTACGGTGTAAAACTCACTTGCGCTTTAGCGAAGCGAGGCTGCCATGTCGCTAAGGCCAATCAATGCACGGCTCTTTGCTAAAACGGAACAAGCCCATGGTGACGCTCCTTGGACACTCGACGGCATTGAGATCGGACATGTATTGTTTCCCTCGTTTCTGATATGAGGAGCATGGGCTCACAAGACTGTTTACAGGTGACAATGGTCGGAGCAGTACTCAATGTGATACGATCATCAACAAATCACAGTTACGAAATCGAAGATGGGTATGGGAAGGTAGAGGCCAGACACTGGGTTGGAACATCAGGGAATGCAGAAGCGGAGGAAGAGAAATGGGGTGACATTCAGTATGTGCCGCCTTATGTCTCTCTCACCTTAGGAATTGCTGATTGTTTGTATCTTGGCAGGGCTAATACATATGTCCGAGTTAGCGGTTTCATGAAGTCGTTCGGG
>JANIEX010000339.1:0-36999 GCA_027627405.1 Leucocoprinus birnbaumii
TTCGGTTGAAAGCGTATCCTACCGCGCGGTACCACTTTACAGCGAAGCTTGGGAGCCAGACTGGGGACTACGACCACCGAGCCCCAAGGCGGCCGCGATAGTAACCTCAGCAGACATTTTAGGTTGACCGGCGTCTAGCTTCTTGATAAAATCCCGAGCTCGCAGTATCGCGTCTTAAACCCGCCAGACCATTATGACCGCATTTAATCGTTTGGCATCAAAATTCCGAGAAGTGGGCTCACTTCCGACTTAAATGTGCGCGTGATGCCATCTAGCTTAAGCCTTTCAGTGCCTTGATATGGTGTTCTAGATGCCGTTCACGGATCCGGACTGGAACATCGGGCGTGGGGGAAAGAAACGTCCGACTAGCTGAGAGTTTGATAGGAAAGAAGCCTTGGATAATGCTCATGATGCGCAGTGATTGTGCGTGAAGCCTTAAGGCTTTGAGACGCAGCCGAATGGTCAGATAACGTGGTAGCCCACAGTGGACTTTCATTTCCTGATATTGGGCGCTTGATTAATGGATGAAAAAAGTCATATGCTATGAAAGATGATCTTAGGAAGTCGTTGGATGGAGAAAAAGGAGGACTCACGAAAGAATCATCAGGAAAAAGATGGGGTGTAAGAAAGAAGGTGCCATGAATCGTTTCAACGCGATTGATGTGCGAGGTACCTGCCTTCTAGGAGGCAAGCCCGACGAACGAGCCGGAGTTCTGGGAACATCATGATCATTTCCGCGCTTATTCTGAGATTCTGTGTGGCGTCACTCTGCAAGTATGGCATATGCTCACACACGTACTAGGTTCGCTGCTGGGTTAGCGTCATGGGATCTGGACCCTACTCGTAAGCAGATTATCCTTGACAGGGAAAGCCAATATCTCCAATCAACATTGATAATTCCAGCGTCGAAGGCGCAGAACTACATCACCATGTGTTAGCAGTACGTTTGACGCCTGGGAAAAGTGTGTGTTGCGGGAAGTCATCTGAGGCAATTTCCGAAGAGTATGGATACACGGTGGCCGATGGGCTTCTGCGCTTCCCGAGATTTGCGGCGCAATTATCTGGGTTGAGTGGAGCTCTCTTGAGAGGTAAGGGAAGAAATGCGGTGAGGAAAATTATGCTGTTTCAATCCGATGATTACGCTCGAGCTTGGTCTGTCTCGCACGGCCGACATGGTTCCACGGTCGATATGAAGCGGTGAACCAAAGAGGTTATATTATGAAATACTGAGTGGGTGTGTGTAAGATCTGACTTCGATCATTGTCATCAGGGTCGAGGCAGCTGCGAAAAGTCCATTGTAACTCAGTGGGCCCATTACGAATTTCTTATGTAGCGCTCTTTTATGATCGCCTTGGTCAGTATAGCTTACGTTGAGCGAGAACAATACGGACCTAAGCTGCCCTAAAAGCGATAAGAGGTATCGAAAACCCGGCGCTATATAGTCGCATCAGAAATTCGGTTTCTTGGTCGTAACAAGCTGGATATGACGTCGTGGGCCTGGTAAAAGAATTGTCTTGGGCGTTACCAGAGTTATCAGCAGGACATGTCGAAGGTTGAGAAGTTGGCATGTGTCGGCTGTTGCTGTCTATTCTGGACATATTATTTCAAAGAGGATTTGCTCTTACAAGTGTGGGCAAAAACGAGTGTTTCTTGTTTATCTAAATTGGGATCACGATCACGTGCTGTTGTACCAAGCAAGCGCGACGACGCGTTCTGGGCGCTTGCTGCCTTTCCCCATTGTGTTACCCCTGACAGTCAAACTTCAACAACCTTACTCTGACTTCGAGACTAGCGACTACGGCATCTACAGACACACAATGGCTCCAATGCTGACTGACGAAGATCTCAGTTTGAGGCATCTACCCGAAGTTTCGGACTACTCTTTCTCGTTTCAAATCCCCTCGAACTCACTGCCTAAGGGCAGCGACCTGATGGCCGACGACAACACCTTCTTCGAGGGTGCGAATCCAAACTTCACTCTGAGCACACCTGCACCCCTTGCAAGAGTTGCAACGCAGCCCCTTACACGAATACCGCCCGAATTCGCGTCTAGACCCTCTACATTAGAGTCTAGTACCCCGTCTCAGCTGTTACGAACTTCGCTACCTTCAGAACCACCGCGCACTTCATACGGGCATGTTGAATCTCATTCATCCCCGATCACTGAAGCGGCCATATCGAGTAAACGACTAGGGGGCTCAGAAGCGGAAGGCTCAAACGAAGAGTGGAAGCACGAACATCAGGATCAAGAAGAATCACCACTTGAACAGGATCCATGTTCGTCTGCATCTGCGGCCTCATCTGCCACGCTGAACAGTATTCTGTCACCGACTACATTCCCTAAGCGATCATCGCCCCTAGTATCGCAGCCAGAAGATGGAGTTTCTGGATTAGATCTACTCCAAGCTGAATCACGAGTAGTAGTATTGGAACAATCCGCAGCCACGGACGAAGTGAATACGGAACAGCTAGGGAATGCCAATCCCAAAGCGCGACGAAGCAGCCGCCTCGGCACCAAGGCTGGACGTCCAGTGCCAGGAGAAAATCCACGCCCCATCGCAGACACCAAACCTCGACAGGTAGGTGTTTGTTCCGCCCATCCAGATGTCATCCTGCTGACGGAACCTTGTAACTATTTGGTCTTACGACATGATATGTATCATCTCCGCTTAATCATGTAGCCTCCTGTCGCTGGTGGAATTCTCAAATCTCGGAAGGTCAAGAAGGCCGTAGCAACTAAAAGCGAAAATGGCCTAGTCAAAACTTCGCTTCCAGCTATCACGTCGCGCGCTGGAAACAAACGGCACACGAAACCCGACAAACCCATGGATCCATCTGACGCTGATAGATCGCAAGAGTCTAATCACGGTGCACCCTCATTTGTCCCGGGCGCGGGTGCGGCAGGACGGCTCGTGTCGTACAGCCAGCAACTTATGAATATCCAGAACGATACCGCGGGGTAAGTATGCCTTATCAGTACGACGTTCGCTTCGCAAAGCTAACGACAGGGATATGTTTATTGCACAGCGCAATCAACCTAGGCACGGGAGCGAGTTACATACCCGAACATGGAACAACGCAGCAAGATGGACATGAGATACAGGATGTCAAGATGGACCTGGATGATCGACTGGACCCGTGTTCGATCAGCGATACCCACGCGAACGATTTTGGGGACCAGGATGATGACCGGGATAAGCCTCTTACGATATCTCAGCTTTCCCCTCGTAAGCGCAGCGCAATTCGGTCATCTATGGTGGAGGCAGAGGATAATAGTATTCCCTCTGTGCTCCCGGCCCTGAAGCCGACAAGTGGCGCTTCAAATAAGAAGAGACGAGCGCCAATTTCGTCAGCATCCCGCCACGATCAGCAAGCTCAAAAAAGAGGCAAGAGGGACTCGAATGCCGTGACCGTTGAGGCGCCTTTCGGTTCGACGACACACGTGCCTGTTCATACGATCGCGTCGACGTCAAGCAGCTCACAATCAACGGTGGCATCGGCCGCTTCGTCCGTTACTTTGGAATTAGGGACTGGTGGCGCAAGTGTGAATAGGCTCGACGTGATTGTTGAAAAAGAGGGTGGAAAAAAGGAGGCGGGCGAAGAAAATCTGGCAGACGATGAACACGCGAAAATACAACATCCATCGGAGATGATTTCAACAAGCGATTGTGGGAGATCTGCACAGGTTGCCGGTTCAGGGCCGACAAAGACTTCGAAGCAACTTGTGAAGAGACCGGTTGAAATTGGGGCTCGAAGCCGAACACGGAGAGTTTCCAAGTCTTCTTCTTCCGCTAATGGTGGAAGGTCTCTTCGTCCTCGAACTGTTTCTAATTCTATTACCACACGTGCGGATGTGTTACGTGCAAATGAACGAGGGAAGCGGCTAGCACAAATCCGAACACGAAAAGGAGGCCGTGCAAAAGATCAGCTGGGTAAATCTGGACGATTAGAGGGAGGAACCGGGAGTGTTGGAAGCAACCCGATGTCTGGAAGCGCCAGCGACCTCGGACGTGTACGTTGACCATTTGTGGCTTTTTCATTGTCACTCTATTGTGTCCGTATACTAATTTTTGGACAAAATAGTCGGACATGACGTACCCGACAAGCTCCATGCGCCCTATAGAATTCAAGTTCGCGTCGGATCTACGAGTACAACAGCGGATGACGAGATCGACATCGTCGTTGTCAAGCAGCAGCGGTGGAGGTAATAATGCCAGCACTACACGAACTCAACCGATCCCCGATTTCAAGACAATACACGGCCATAACGGCGCCTCACAAGCGCGGAAAGAAAATGTACATCCCGTTACAACCCAACCATTTCACTGGGCTACAGATGAGCGGATCAAACAACGTAAAGAGTTCGATGACATGGTGAAGGAGAAGGAGAAAGAGAGGCAGCAACGGGAAGAGCAGGTGCGGAAGGAGAGGGAAGAGGAAGAGGAGAGGGAGATACGCGAATTAAGGAGAAGGCTAGTACCTAAAGCTAACGTAGTGCCGGAGTGGTATAAAGACGCCCCGAAGAAGAAAAAGGAGGAAGAGACAATGAGTTGAGGGGCCAGAGGGATGTGGGGAGGGGGCAGGTGTAGACGCTGGACTCTACATGAACACTGTCGTATATTGTTGAATCATACAGAGCGTCCACTGAATAGAAGCCGATGTATTTGATGATCTGTATTTTACACAAGTAGGTCCAAGAGGGACGCCTGACAAGTGCAAGCTTTATTTTTGTGGAGTTGACGGACGACATGTGTCATTGGTTCTTGAACGTGTTGAACATGTTTGTTCCTGTGACCGAATTGAGCCAAGGTTGACCCTGAGTTCGACGGACCCGATCCGGGCTGGTTTGGACGGACCAGTTCGCGTCATCTGATGAACTGGCAGGTTGTATCTGAATCTCAACTCAACTGCCAAGTGGCTCTTTCCGAGCCATAGAACTAGTCTGAACGAGCAGGATAAAAAGCCCAGTCCTTGTCGTCCCAATGACCAGTATCGCACCTCATCTTCAGCTACCCAAGCAAATAACCAACCATGTGCTCTTCCACTTTCTGCACTCCCCTCGTCGCTGCAGTTGCTCAGGCAGTTGACCTCTCATCCTCATCATCATCTACTTCCGACGCCTGCCTCAGGAACTCATACTCTTCCGAGGGACCTGCGAACGTCGACTACAGTGCACCCCAGTGTTGCCATTGTGGCTGCCGCGGCTTCCATGCCCCCAACTGCCCGTTCCGCTGAACGACGCTGTACTTGTATACCACACACTCCATTTTTGTATGTGTTGACTTTTCTCTGGTTGATGGCGAAGAAGCTTACTTACTCTTCCGTCACATAGACTCTCGAAGTGACTGCACCCGGCATTTATATACCAACAGTCAACTTGCATCATCATCATCATTTCTTGTGCAACACATGCTTTCGCTATGTTCATTCATATTTAATCGACACCTTATGAACCCGCCTCCGCGGCGTTACTATTGGATAATGGAGCAGGAGAGGGCGGTGGGCGACCATTGGAGAGGACTATTAATGTTTTGTGATTACTGAGCCGAATAATACCTGTACTATTATCATCGCACATCATCTTGTATACCTTGCTTCCCACTGCGGACCTGTGATGTAAGATAAGATAGCCTGATCTTCTTCTGTCTCTCCGAGTCTTGGGTGTGCCTGGCCTTTGTCCGAATCTGCCATCTTACTCAACTGGTGATTTTCTGCTTTGCCTGACCACCTGACCTGAGGGAAACAGTGGGGTGAAAAATTGACTCTGAAAAGCGAGGACGAAGCACAACGTGGAGTTCCTGAGGAGTTTTCGAGTCTCCAAACTTCCAAGTGACCGTGACCAATGCCGTCCTACTGGGCCCAGGACACGGGAAAACATGCCGGTGGTGAGTTTACTGATTTAGTATGGGTTGATATCAGCCCATTACCGGTATGGGAAATGGAAATAGCCGGATCCACGAATAACCTTCCTTCCCCAGGTGCAGCCATGCCTACGGTCTACCCCGCACTTTACACGCTCTTCTCGTTAAGCATCGAAGCAAGTATTTACCTGCGTTCGACTAAAGGGTTATGGCGTCAACTCTAGTGCTTCCTCCTCATTCAGATGAACTGAAAGTTTCTCTTCCCGATGAACACGTTCTGCTTATAACGCTCAACCGGCCGAGGAGCCTCAATGCTATGACGCCAACGATGACGGCGGACCTCAAGCGCGTGTTAGATTGGTTTGAGGAAGAGCCCCAACTGTGGTGAGTGTGTTGCTTCTTGTCCTCTTGCCCAATCCTGCTCAGCCGTGTTGGGGCCGGGGCTCTTCGTATTTTGTGCATACCGTTGCTGAACATCTAC
Source organism: Leucocoprinus birnbaumii (assembly GCA_027627405.1). Taxonomy (NCBI): domain Eukaryota; kingdom Fungi; phylum Basidiomycota; class Agaricomycetes; order Agaricales; family Agaricaceae; genus Leucocoprinus; species Leucocoprinus birnbaumii. Next base: position 6,343 of record JANIEX010000339.1, read on the forward strand.
TACCATCATAGGGTCGTCATAGTGACTGGTGCGGGACGACTGTTCTGCGCAGGTGCAGACTTAAAGGCGTAAGTCGCGTTTCAATTCTATTTTCAAATGAGTTATTCGTTGCTCATTCGTAATTAAACTCCTTTAGGTGGAACAAAGATCAGCAAGCGGGCGGGAGTAACGAGCAGGAAAATACAGCTTCAAATTTTAATGGCTTTGGATCCCTTTCCCGAAGGCAGTCCAACAAGCCCATTATTGCTGCTGTGAACGGAGGCGCTTATGGTGGCGGCGTCGAGATAATCCTGAACTGTGATATAGTCATTGCAAGTGATGACGCCAAGTTTGCTTTACCGGAAGTTAAGCGGGGAGTGGTTGCAGCTCAGGGAGGTCAGTATGAGCAATCCAATTTTGTCACGATCCACTTTGTCCGGTCACTCACAACAGGCTGTTGCTATACACTTTCCGTTGGCCTGTCTTTCGTAAAAATTTCTTTCATTTCCCATACGTTCAACGCCCACAATTCCCCTCTACGGCCATCATGCTGACTGTCTCTGTACGCTACAGGTATCCCGCGGTTGTTCCAAATAGCAGGTCACCAGGTGCGTCCTGAGTTTCCTCTCAAGGGCATATTATCCTTTTTCTTGCTACCCTTATGTTCCCTCCGATACCATCAGCGTACAAAATCTGCGATCAACTTAGGCCCTTTATATGACGTGTTGAAATCGATCTTAGCATGGGCTGATCTTCTCTCTGTTTGACAGCTGGCCTCCGAGATGTTGTTGACGGGGAGAACAATCACAGGACAAGAGGCCGTAAGTCGGTTTGGGTTGTGGGTATCAAAGTCATTTTCGCTTTTTGGACGGGTACTGATGAATAACAATTAATCAACCGTCTTCATCATATCTTTGAATCGATATCTCTCGCGACGAATGGGGAATAGTGTCAACTCTCTCGTTCCATCTGCCCAACTAGTCCCCGCAGCGCTCGGAATTGCTAAACAGATCACATCAAATTCCCCCGATGCCGTCCAAAGTACAAAACACGGCTTGTTACTCTCTCAACGGCTGAATCACTTCGAGTCTCTGATGACGCACATATGGAGCAACTTCAGTAAGCGAGTGTACAAGGGCGAAAACATCAAGGTACGTATTGAGTAAATGTAACGCTCCGAAAATGCTTAATCGGGCTTATTTATCAGGAGGGCCTTAAAGCATTCGCGGAGGTGAGGCAATACTGCGTAGACACTACGTTCCGTTCCCCGCTGACGTCTTTCATCAGCGACGAGCTCCAGTATGGAGAAATCCTGCGAAACTTTGATGGCTCAGATGATCCATACCACCAGTATTCTTTCGAAAATTCTTGAGCTGGGTTTTGGGTTTCTGTCGATAAAATTAACGGCGGAGTCGGTGCGGAGTCGCGCGGTTCCACTGATGGTAGTCAGGGATAGTGGCTTTTGAGTACTAGTCGGACTGTTTACTCGAGTAGTCAATGGAATGGAGAGAGATAGGTGGTTTGTGATTGGCGGAATGGCATTTAATTGTGTGGTTCGTGGGTGAATTAATGACGTATGTGGTCTGTCTTAGGGCTATAGAATGGAAGAAAACAAGAAATGGCATACGCGTGGTGCTGTTGTTCCGCTCATTCTCCTCCGTGTTTCTAGTTGTTGAACACTGATTTATATCGTAATGCCGTCTTGAACTTCTTATAGTCGCTGAATCCATTCAACGGTGATTCGGATTTCGGAACGTTAGAGCGTGGCAAGACGGAACATTCCTAGTGCGTAATCACCGCTACTGAATTCTGGCGTGCATTTTCCTCGGACTCTATCCATTGTAGGCGACTCTGAGGCGAGCTCCAAATGTCGGAAGTTGATATCAAAAGGGCCAGCCACTCAACGACTCCCAATGCCAACCGTTTCGACCCAAGGAGCCGTCAGACTGTACAAGACTTGGGAGTGAATCCTCGAAACGGAACCAGGGTCCCTCGGACGCTCGAAAACCCAGATAGAAGCAAGTCGTCGCTTATCGGACCATGACGACATTTGTTTAAACAACAGCAACCCGAGTTCTACAAGCCTGACGAGCAAGTTAGTCGACAGGTGACGTACTCGACTTACTATCCGAGTCGCAGTTCGAAGACTTTTATTATGAGTTCTGTGGTTCAACTCTCGGAGATTTGGATGGAACGCCGCTCATGGGATTTTACCAAAAAGCTCAGGCGCTTCTTATTCTTCTACGGAGCATTTTCTGCTCCTCATGAACAGTCACCGCGGTAAGTTATACAAGAAATAGTTAGGCTACAAAATATTATCCCACAGTACAAAAACACTTGCCATTATAGCTTCGACTTCACGGTCACGGTGTACCCCACATCTTTTGATGATTGACTGGCGCTTCCATTGATCCAAAAATAGTCAGCGAGATATCACTATTTGGGCTTTGTAGTATGTGTATGTATAGAATCAAAAATTGGCTAAACTCAATGCTGACATCACCATGAGCTGAAGTGACCCAACGGAATTAAGAAGACCGTGGGGGACGGTTCTGGCGCAGTGGGAGCTTAAGTCCGCAGATGTGGTACTTTCGACGAAGTTTAAGTCAAGGTCATTCGGGTCAATCCAGCGAAGACCTCACGTTAATCTCGAATAACGCTTTTGGATACTAGAACGTTCAAACCGAATATATCACTTCCTTACTCACGGTGGACTCCAAGATAAGGCCTCGTCACCGAGATTGTTGCCTGGAGAAAACATTTTTTATTTGGACGGCTAGGTTCACTCAGGAAGGGATAAAGCGTTGTATAGGTCGCTTGATACTACTGGCCGTCATTAATTCCGATTAGTACGACGACAGGAAATATGAGCAACTCACAAATATCATGTTGACACCTTAGTGATGCCATGGATGCCGATCGAATCATTATCAGAGATGCAGAAGGGGCGTACTAGTAATAGAACCTGCCAACATTCGCACTGATATCCGACCGATACATCTGTTTTCCCAGCTTTTTTGAGCACGACCTCGAAGGTAAGAAGATGGCTTGGCGGCCTTCGAGTTCTACTACCTGTGACCAACTGGTTCTCGTGCCTTCTCTAAGGCCTCATGATAGTTAACAGCGTTACTCAAAGATAGGCCACGTTGTATTCGCGTCTCGTCGGATCTCTCCGAGACTCTGTGCATGTTCCCGAACTTCTGGCAGTATGTCATTCGGGGTTCAGCTTCGCGGCTTGAGCTCGTATGACGGAACTGCTGTCGTTTTCCACCATTGATTCACTGATTTCTTTTTGACCAAATCATAACTGATTCTGAAGCTGATATGTCAACTATTTTCGGTGGCGCCAAATGAGGCAGCATATTTTTCCCTTCTATCTCTCTGGTCTGCAGGGTTATCCTTGATATAAGTCCCACGGTCAGATTGCACAGCATGGTGCGATCCGTCAGCGGTCTGGGCTGGCGGCACAGAAGCCCGTCAGAAGCAAGCGTGGGGTAAGAGTTCGAGTGCGGGGAAGGGATTTTTCCCACTCACATACCATCAAATATCAATCCTTCGGATCGTAGGTCCGCCGCCCAGACAATATCTCCCCTGAACATCAAACTAATTAGACTGGTGTTCCAACACTGAGAAAGACTTGGTTAAAAGAGAGGAAAAGTCTAGATTGAGGGCATACAACGTCATTATTGTTAGCAGTACTATTGTGCCTGGAGTTGTATTAGAGTATTAAGGCACTTCGTCCGTCCGGTCCTCGGGACTATCACGCGCTTGACCATCCCTTAAGCGTTTGCTATTCAAGGAATAAGGCAATTGGAGAATACCTTCAAGTAAGATACTGTCTTACTCACGACTTGCCGAAGATGAGGAGTAATTTTTTGCGGCAAGGGTTTTCAGGGACCGAAGGGTTACGCGGTATCTTGGGGTCGATAATTTCAAAAATAAGTGAATCAATAAGTATCATATATGGAGTGCATCTGGAGCCCTCCCAAAACTGTAAATTGCCAAGTAAATGTGTGCCTCTCTTTCCGAGAAGAAGCTTGTGACGATTAAGCTCACTGTTTTGAGTCCAAGGAGTGCACGGTCACATCAGGGACCGCCGACTCGTCCAGAAATCATCTCAGCGAGCAAGCAGTTCGGTAAACTTGAGCACGCAGTAGCAAACGATTATACCTAAGTCCATGATTATCGCACTCGTGTCAATCTCCTGCCAAATTAGTGCCATGAGAGTTGCGTAGTAAGTTGCGTATAATTATAAACAATACGTTCATTGAACGATCGTAATACCTTAACCTGAGCCCAGCTATTACGAAGATAGCTAGGGTAGAACTTGGTCGGCCTTCAGAACTATTAAACGAACTGGGTTGACTGAGAGAAATGGAGAGAGAAATGGTTCGTGTGTCAAATTTCAAAGTCCGTCAGCTGGCAACTCAATCCGCGCCGCATTGGAGAACCCGCCACCCAAAAAGCATCCGTTGTGACCAAATGTGACCAAGCCGACTTTGCCAGCGGCAGAGCTCTCGCATCAAAGGCATGCAACGGGATCGTCGCTTTTCTCGCCTTTCGTCATGTCTGACGACCCTGTATCCGGCACTGATAGGATAAGATAAGTCAAAGTCACTTACCCTGAGTTTGTTATCTGATCAAGTTGATGATTAAGTGCTCTCTCTATAACTTCATCTCACTGTCCCCGGTTTGCTTTTTTCTACTACACTCGACCATTTAATGAATTAACATTAGTTTTTTTTCTGTTTTTATCGCAATCATCGCGCACACGTAGCGTCCATCGTTCTTGTTCTCTCTCTGGATACACCTTCAGGGATGCTCAAACGGATCGTGATCAAGGACGGTTACCAGCCCCTCGTGTGATGGCCTCCAGCATGACTGATGCATCCCCGTTTACTCATGAAGCATACAGCGCCCGTAAGCTACGTTCGGAGAACTTGGAAAAACTCTCATTTTGCCACATGGTCAGCTTCTCGTTTGTCCGGACTGCGAGCCACTATTGGGTCTTCTCGTCTCCGGAGGACCCTGGTTCAGATATTTCTACCGAAAAAAGAAATCCGATTTTATGCAAGCTGTTTCAAACGTAGTTCGCCTACCGCAATTATAGTTTCAGAATTGAGGACAGCCTATATAATGGCATTGTGCGTTTGCCTGAATCTGGAGCACTATGTTATGCTATAGACTCAACGGTGCCACAGCCGATGTTTTTGAAATCACCAAATTATTCAGATTCCCAGTCAAAATTTTCCTCGGCGTTAGTCACATAACTCAGAAGATCAATCATTTGGGATACTTACAGCTCTGTCATGAGATCAACGGCCCGAAAACAGAGAAGTCCCTAATTCCGATCCCGGCACTACTCAGGCTCACGTCACTACACGAGGGCTAAACTCAAAGAAATAATCAATAATGATGTAGTGCAAGCTGACAAGAACTGCGGAGCAAGCGGAATAGGTGGTAGAGAATTGATTCTGCATTGGTCAGTCGCTCAAAAGTTCGTTCCCATATGCTGGTGGGCTCGTGGAGGACTCGTCCGATGACGGAGAAGCAGCACGAAAAAGAAAACGGATTGTCCAAGTGTCCCACAGTTCAATGACATAGTTTCAATACAGGTGGTAATCAATATTACGGGACTTCTGAAGTTTGAATGGCATCCAGGCCATTAGAGTGATCAATGTCCCTGAATACCCGCAAGTGCAAATACTGAAGCGTCATTCGCTTGGAGAATATTTTGAGGTGACTTGAAGCGTGAGGCCTTGAGGAGCCTAGTTGCTTATCAGAGCAGCAGCTCGCTATATCGACCCTCAAGAAAACCCAGGGCATTCAAACCATAAGCCTGGGGCTATGAATGGTTCGGTTGAGTGGCTAGCTCGGGTGAATTGTAGTTCATCTAAGGGTTTTCGCTTATCTTGCGGACCTCGAAGAAAAACTTGACAAAATGGGAGGTAAAATACAAGCCTCGAGGCAAGATATTTATCAAATTTTAAATCTCAGCTGTATCAATGATGTTATCTGATCCGGGAAATTGGTGAAACGTCATTCGCGCTGGGTAGCGCAGGGAGAAGATACAGCTAGCCTCCACACGAGGCCAGGGGCGCTTAACCCTTGCCCTACTTGATATCCAGTTCCTCGGAATTGCCTAGCCAGCTGATAAACGCGGATAGACTAGTCCTTTTTCTTGAATTCTATTGACATTCAAACCGTGAATTTGGACCGGTACCAATCTCCTGACGCCTCGATTGAGAATGAATGCAGCTGCAGCTTATGGAGTCATCCATGTCAAAAGTCCACTCGTAGTTGAACCGACTAGGAACCACGACGAGGATGACATCTGTGCTGTAGCAGATAACCAAAAGAAAATAGTCGGAACGATTGATCTTTCAGCTTCAGACTTCGATATAAGAATAGAATCCAGAAGGCCAGCCTATTGGCGGAATCGCTTTGGGCGCTAATAATAATAAAATCATTTGCTCCAACGGAACAGAGGTTCTCCAAGCCTGTGGATGACGTGTGGAACGGTAGATTTCATGAAACCGGAGTATATTTGCGACCTAGAGGGCCCTCAGGCTCCGGGGGTTATCGTTGAGAGCTTTCTCTCATTCAAACCGGATATTGTTCCTGTCTTTTAAGCTCGCGATTGGCTTTTGCTGCCTAAGAGGCTTTGGAGCTCCTTTGAATTATGTTCTAGACCACGTCCACAAGCCGCGGTCCCTCAGCCGTTGTATCTTCGTCTCGTATTCTTGGCATATGCCGCAGTGGAAGTTTTGCCTCACCTTCATGTAAACCTTCGTGCTACGCAAAGCTTAGCTGAACATCTGATGTTGTTCACGCTAAGGTCCCGGATTCATTGTGCACACAAATAACGAAGGTCTAGACCACACCTTACTAGAAACCAAGCTTCGTGGATTAGTAGGATTAAATTGAGACAAACCTCGTGACTTACCGTAAATCTCAAGAAGCGGCTGAATGGACCGGAATTTTAGCTGATCATTGCATTGGAGAGTTCGCTGTAAGCGCCTCAATGGTTTAAATAACTTTCATCAGGATCGTCCACGCAGCCGCTGACATAGGAGTTCACGAACCTAACATTTGAATGGCCGTTTTGAACTTGATTGGTCAACTGATCGAGTGGGCAGGAGAGAGGGAATCACTTTAGAGTTCATCCAGTTAATTGCGGCACAATGGTAAAATAGAGACCGGGCCTCCATGTCTATTGAAGACATGCCGACTGAATACAACGATCGTTCGTCGTTTGGTTTGCGATGCATCTGCGGGAGCGCCAGAGTCGAAGATGGTTCGACTCGAGTTGACTGCGACAGCAAGCAAGTAATCCCTGAACAACACGTCAATTTGAGTTAAACCGTGGGCGCACCTTCCGGTTGTCCATCGGGCGGGAAATTGACTGGTCTCCAAGCTATCGGCACACTGACCTGTGGTGGCTCGTCGCCGGCGAGGAGAAAAATGACATCTGCCAGAAATTTTTAGCGCGGACGTTCCTGTTCAACTGACGTCCGAAATCTTCGAAGGACGTTGCAAGACCCACCCGGCCTCCTTGCTTACAGAGGAGATGATGACAGTTGTTGATTGAAGATTGGAGTCGCTGATCGAGGCACCCGATCGGAAATTAGCTCAAGTTGTGATTTATTGATCGTGGGAAAACTTAGCAGAACAGCAAAATTGGGCATGCAAGTAAGCCTGCTAGTGATGAATGACTCTACTGCAACACCAGTCTCCCCTTCTCCTCCGTCCGATCCGCCACAGCCCTCAAACGCCTTTGAAAGATGGAGACGAAAGCTCATGCTAGTTACGGGCCTCGGTGTCACTGAAGAAGAACGGCTAGCAGACCTCCGGATGCACCAGACACGTCATTGCGAGAAGACTAAAGAGTATCTGATGAATTACAGTCAGTCCGGAAGCCTCACAAACCTAGTTGTGGCTCTTATGTTTCGCATTTACTATAGGTCCTGCTGTGGTTTTCATGCTGAAGCACCTCAAGGAGAGTGGATGTGAAGTACCTAAATCAAACGTACTCTGCGCACCATGCGACCTCACGCGCGCTGGTGGCTTCACGCCTGACCCGGGTGCCGTGGTCCTGTGCTCAGGCCATTTCTTCAGCGAGTCGCACATGGAACATACCCTCGTGCATGAGCTCATGCATATGTATGACCATTGCAGGTTCAAGGTGGACTGGAGTAACCTGAGGCATCACGCCTGCAGTGAGGTAAGAAGGGCATTGCAATCGCACAATTTCCGATCATAACTTAGAGCCTCTTTACGTCCATCTCAGATTCGAGCAAACAGCTTGAGCGGAGACTGTCGATATACCCGTGAATTAAGGCGAGGATTTGTCTCCTTTTCAAAGCAACATCAGGTCAGAAACAAACTATTCGGATTTTGCTGTCAAATCTGATATTTTCCATCAGGCTTGTGTACGAAGACGGGCTGCCATGTCTGTGGCAGCTAACCCGGCATGTCCCGATGCTGAAACGGCCGAGAAAGTTGTCAATGAGGTGTGGGACAGTTGCTTCAATGATACACGGCCATTCGACGAGGTCTGTCTGATCCGACTTGCCTCGAGTTGCTGCAGAACTAACCAACTTATTCTGTTAGATATATTGATGGTCGGAGATTCTATAACTATCGTCAAACCCAAGGCCAAACGTGTACCTGCTCGCTAGTATTAGAGCATAGAGATAGACCCCTACTTCAGGTGTATTGAAGCCTAGAGCTCTAGAGAATAATCGAAAGAAATTGGTGGAGCTTTCGAGAATTCGAATAGTTTGACTGGCTGATCCGTTTTCCATTTGTACATATTTGCTATTATTTTGCATCATGCTATAAAATTCAGACGGGTCTTCCTTGGCCTTCCCACTCCTCTCAGTGTACTTGTCCTTGTCCTTCGCTTTTCTTCCACGTCGTCCTCTCCTCCCCTCTTCCACGCCGTTATTTCAAGATGATCTTCAAGCTCAGGTTTGTAAAACTGTTGCTCTACTCATGACATTCTCCGTTGTTAATATACATGTAGCGTCCTTGCCGCTCTCGTCGCTCCTTTCGTTTCTGCGTTGACTGTGAACCAACCGAGCCAGGCAGTTAACAATGGTGGGGATATGACCTTCACCTGGACCGTTGCAAGCGGCGATCCGTGAGTGAACTATGAAGGTAATTCCTTCAATACTGACATATTCTACAGCTCGACCTTCTCTGTCTACCTAGAGAACCCGACTTTTAACAACGTTTATGCCGTTGCCAACAACGTCGATGCGTCTCTGGGAACTTTGACCATCGAAGTGCCAGCTGTTCCGGACAAGTGAGTGGCTACCTTGCGAGGGGAGACCAAAATTCACCTCCTTCTAGCCAACAATACACCATCATTCTGGTTCCCATCGATAATGTTAACAATGTTCTGGCACAATCTGGCTCGTTCACCATCGGCGCTGCTGTATCGAGCTCGACGAGCTCGACTGCGACTACCCCGGCCACTACATCCCGTACCAGCGCTACTGGCTCCGTCACTAGACCCGCCACGTGAGTAACAGCAAACTCTGACTATACAATTTTGTTGAGCAATCATTAGAATCACGCCGATATCTGGCACCTCCACCGGTTTCGGAAACACACTGAGCAACACCAACGTCGCCACAGGTGTCTCGTCAGCATCTAGCGCACCTTCTGCCTCCAACTCCAACTCGGCTGCTCTTCCTGTCCGCTTTGACATGAACCTCGGTGTTATGGCTTCGATGGTTCTTTCGGTGTTCGCCGGTGCGGCCTTTGTCGCACTCTAGCTTATTTGACTCTTGGACTCCTTGATTATTTTTTGAACTTTACCTTGTGTCGGTTTGAATTCTTTTCTGATAACGTAGGACTCTGTTCATAGCTCTCGTTTCTTGTCCTTGCTTGCCCGAATGTACACTCTCACGGACTTCGCTCTGCTGATTGACCCGTGAACCCAGATATTCCGTGCAGGTTCTACACGAAGCATAGTGTTTTCTTGACTCTTCGCAAAATTTACATAGTATATTGATGAGCATATAGCATAGTGACTAAATACTCGTAGTCCGTTAGCTTATCCACTCCTTGTACTCTTGTGCTCTCGTCCGAGGTATGTACTCTGTAAAAATAGAGTCGTATTTTTAGAATATTCTTTGGAATGATTTGGTTGTCAAGCATGCCGTCAGATGTTGTGATTGCTGCTACATCTATGACATCCTTCCTCGGCTGAAGCCCTGATGGACACTTAGGTTTCTCATGGTTCTTTGTTTGTCTTCACACATCACCCGAGCTTTCCTCTCTTATTCATATGTCGAGGCTGGCATGAGGTGTGAAATCCGGCTACCAATGCTTTATAGCCACTTTTGCTCGTTTTCAAAGCTTGCGTTTAATCCAGTCACTACAGCTGGCGCAATATTTCTCGACATTCATAGCAGTGGCGATGTCAGCTTCTATCGACAGACATGTGGCCAAGGCAGATTTCTGTCAGGCGAGTCAGTGATCAGCTTCGCGACACACGAGAAGGTCTGCTAGCCCCTATCACTGACAATCCAGCTAGTTTCAGCAAATATCAGGTTTTGAACGGCCTAGTGAGATAGAAATTCAGTTAGAGAAAGAAGCGTTGCTTAGTATCACTATGTTTCCAGGCAAGAGCCTTCAAGATTCACGGCTTGGGACAAACAACGATATCGACGAGCAGCATTCGGGAATTCTGCCAAACGTTTCGCCATCAACTTGGACCGAGCCGCAGAAGCGTTCTGAGTCCCTGCTCTACATAGCTTCTGGGCGGCGGTGGAGTTGACATTGTCATCGGTAAAAGTTTCTTCAGCCCTTTTCACGCGCCACAGTCGAGTGTGCGTATTTTGAGTTCGTTGGCACAAACATGTGTGGGAGAAATACAGGAAACTTGACGTCATTGTGGAGGGCGCCAGCTCAGCACTTCTACGCGCTACATACCTTACGTGCAGAGAGATTTAAGAGCCCAGAGGTTTTGCCTTAGTCTAGCTAAAGGAAGGGCATATTACTTACCATCGATTATCAAGCCACACGATGGTGCGATGCATATCCGTATGCACACACCAGTCGCCCCGCTCATTGTGCGGGGAAGAAGTACCAAGAAATGCTCGAGGCCATCAAGCAAGCTGAAAAGGAGGACTCTGGCATCTTGGACTTGGCACCGAATTTCCAAGCCGCTCTGCTTTCCTAGATCGTATTTCAATACGTTTTCAGGGGCTTTCTGCCTGCAGGGTGCGAGGCTCAAGAAAGGTTACAAATACATAGACCCACGACTTGAAGCGGATGGCGAGGGAGTTTAAGGGAGGGAGTGTTGCAAGCCGGAGCGAACAAGAACCAGAAGCCCGGAAAGATGCTCCATTTAGAACATACCATCTCGTAACCTAGAAATTTGCGTAGCCGTAATATTGTATATGTGTTGCCTTCTTGCTCCAGCTCTGTTTTGAGCTGTGTTCGTGGCGCCGTAGTCTTTTGTTGGTAAGGCATTGAAAACGCCATCAGCTGATACCAAAAGCGGCGGCAACGGGTGACGAGTTCATTGAGGAGCAGTATCGGTGTGAAGTTGATTCAGTTGCAGTCCTGAGAGAAGGAATTCTATGTGTTCGAAGACATCATCGCCGAATACTTGAGGGGAAGCATCGCGCCGAGGAAACGGAAAAATCATTGGGTTATTCGTGTTCCGGTACCGAACCTCCGAATATACAATATTGGCTTGTGGAGGCAAGATGAACTAAGAGAGGGTGCAGTGAGGTAAGGCAGCTCGAGTTGAATCGTAGTCGGCGATTCGAAATGATTGGATAGCTTACTTCTCGCAACGTCTAACTATCCTCCCGACGATCAAACTCTTAGGTTTCATTTTCAATCTGAGCTGGGCAGCGTGCCAAGGACTAAGTATATGGTGAGGGGAAGGGGGAAAGAAACCCGTCTCTCTCCGTGCTCTTCCTTCAACGGCCGGACTCCGACCATTACGGACTGGGAAGAATATCGAATACTTGGAGGAGGATCTGGGGATATTGAGTTTGAGATGGTCGGGTTGCTTGATGAAAGGAGGATGGAGGGATTCCCTTGTGCAGTCATAGTCTGGGCTCTCCACTATGGGCGCGGCGAAGGTCCCGAACATGTGGGGAAGCCAGTACTGGTCTTCCTAGTACCAGTGCCAGCAATGAGCATAAAGATAAAAAGAAGCAGAAGCCTAAGAAGTACCGGTCACTGGCAATGATCAAACCACAGTGATGTTGACAATCGGCTTTGGTTCTGCCTGCTTCTGGCTGGCAGTGCACCATAAGCCTGGAGTGTTTAAACAGTGCTGTCGTCTCCTATCCTTTTTACCTTCGGTACAAGCAAACTGCTCTGACAATGGCATAGAATTCGCTCCACATCTGAGCCTTGATGCGTACGTGAGCAAAGGGTTCACCACAAGGATTTCTAATTCGTGAGGAAGAGGAATTATGTCAGAGGCGCAGATCGGAGGTAGAGGAACAATTATTCGACTGGTTCATTTGAAATATGCCGGCTCGAGGAACGTTGATTCAATGTGTATGAGGTTACACAGAGGCCGGAACTTATTCATGGTTGGCCAAACAAGCTCTCATAACCGGTACACTGGATTGTATAGAGATGAGAATAGAATCGGAGGGTGTCAATACATATTATCAAGTTTTGCTACAGTGCAGCAACCAGTGGCTGCAATACCGAGCAAACGGCGGAATGGGAGAAGCTCAGGCAACGATCAACTTCTCAGGACCCCTGCATCCCTTAAAGCTTATGTTCCCGATCTTGGTGGACATACTCCGCAGTTTCTCAGATTTCTTAGAAAAGTAAAATGTAGTTAGCAGGTATATAGTCCAGCCTTAAACTAACAACTACGATCCGAATCGGCCATCGCGAAGATATACCGATTAAGACAGGCGACTCAGTACTGTTATAGTTCTCTTATTCATTTTTAGTCTTTCGTGATGTAGGATTGAATAGGCGGCAAGATGGCAGATGAACGCCCAACTGAGGACTCGATTGACAGCTTCACTGGGCTTCACTCGTGATTGGACCCTGCAATAACAAAACGTCATATCTGAGCTCATGAATCGCAAAATTCGAGTCATGAGCGCTAAATCAGGCCGGCAAGTAATCTTTGCGAGATTGGGAGGTGATTTTGAAGCAGAGCCCGCTGCTGAGACGGTCGGTACTTGCGACGATTGATTCAGTGCCTCACAAGGAAGCCTGAAATTTTTCCAAGCTGGCTTCAGAGAGATGACATGAATCCGTCGCCGACAGCATATGGTTGCCTCAGTCATGCAGGATTGGCTATGGCTGAGAAACCTTGAGCCCATGCGGCTTGGTTGAATGAGAGAGAAAGGGGGAAATGACACGGCTGGAGCTGAGGAACAGTCCCGTCAGAGTAAATACTGTTGTAAGACCAGAAATAAAGGAGGTAGCGATTAATGTAGTCCAACAACGTTAACTTCCACCTCGAACTTGACCGACCTTCGCACACTGTGACCGTGAGGCATCAGCCATAATTGGTCATACCCTGAGTCCTCAGATATTTTGGGTCCACAGTGCTGAGAAAATGAAAGAACTTGAGATCAGACTATGCCGGTTCAGGTTTTACTCGATTTTGCGAAGCTTGGCACGCCTAGTATAATTTAAGTCAGTTGCTGGCATATTGCTGGCATATCAGACTAACTTGATGACAACCTTGCATAGGCTGATCTCTGATCAATGTCCAACAAAGCCATATGATATCAGGGCGTTCCTTCCTACAACATGCCTCTTGAGGACAACTCGACATTTGACCAGTCGAGTTGCCAATATTACCAAGGGCCTTGAATCGTATATGGAGCAATTATCTTTATATTCCAAAGCTCCCGTAATGTGTCACGCAATGCTACCGCACTTAGGAATGATCTCCGCCGTTGAAGCAATAGATACTGCTTGTGGCCAATGAGCACTGAGTTCGCTGAACAAAAATTATGAGTACCTCCAGATATCCCAGATAAAGTCTATCTTCCTTTTCGTCCTGGGCGCAGAGCGCTGAGCCGCTCTATGATTTTTGCTAGTCTCTATATGCTAGTCTCTATATGTTTAGATCTTCCCGCCTACTCGTTAGTATTCCTGGTGGATAGTAAATAGGAGCTGCAGCATGCAAGACACCAGTAAGTCGACGGTGCGCAAATACACAAGCTTCAAGTATGATCTAAAATAAAACTGCGTTTCGCGCCCGTACCAAAGTGAGCCGTTCAGCCCTTCACATGACCTCAGCGACCAGTCGGGCGAATAAAGTAACAAGTTGATGCTGACCGACGTGATGTGAAATCAAAACTTGAAGTGGACGAGATCGATGGCAGCACATCGACTGGCGCAGTAGCATGTAGCCTAGGGTACTTCAGATTGTTGTAGCTGTCGTGTAGGCGAGTCTTGGCACTGATAATCTTGCACTTCGCATCCGACATTAATAAAACAGATGCCTTGAAAGGTATCTCCTCATCGGTCGCATCTCCCATCAATCTTCTCCACATATATTAGTTCATTGTTGTATTCTTGAAGATGGGGAATGCTAGTCGACGCTAGGATATGACAGCGTGTAAACGCGTTTGAGCGTTCCGGTATAGCTTTATCAACGCGTTTTCCTCGGTCGGAATTAATGGAGACAAATGTTGTAAGTTCGTCAGGGATTATATTTGTCGAGTGTCAATGCAACCCTGCGTACGATGGGCTACACAGTGCCCAAAGGCGCAACGTTCTTAGGTATGACTCAAGGGTGAGACCCGCAACACTACACATGTGAATCAGGTGAACCAACGCTAGACAGCGGCGTTGGATTTGAGATAACCTTGTGATTGGCTAGCACGAGGGAATATCAGCGTCATCGGCTGTTGTCCAAATCCACCTAGACGCAGTGTCTGACATGTAGCCGAAAACTAAGGAGTTGGCGTATATACTTAATCATACCTTGCCGTTGATCCTGAGCTTGACCCACTAATAATCTGCGTGGTTTCGACTTTCCTGGTACAGTAGTTGTGCCCCTCGATCTTGGTAGTCTTCGACCCGATGTCATCGAAAAATCATGTAAACTCTCATGGAAACTTAATCTTAGCGACATCCTTCAGAGAAATTACAGGATATCTGACTCACATTACATCGACTTTTGAGTACTGTGGACGTTAATGCATGAAGACAATTTGTTCCAAAAAGCGCCGGCACGAGACGTCTTCAGGCACCCAGAAGTTGACTAGAGAGTTATTACGGCAGAAGATCACATCGCATCGAGATTCTGTCACCAGAAACGGATATAGGGCGAAGAGAAGGTGCTCCATCAAGATACGACGATATGACCGTATGGTATGGGGTGTGAAGTTGTGGTATAATTCAAGTTAGAACAGTCCAATAGGTCATCTTGAAATAGCACTGATCAGTAAAATCATCAATAATACGGTCAAACGAGACTCGTCAGATTTGCTGCACCTCTTTGTGATGGGCTCAAGAGCGTCAGACGCCCATAGCGTGGTGAATTGGGATGGTGCTCATCACGAAAGTTGAGAGCCAAAAAAAATCCATGTAAGCAAGAAGATGCGTTGTTCCGCTGATGAATGAGTATTATGCCGCCTTCCGCGAAAGGGACGAGGTCATTCGATCTCAGGTATGTGAGAGGGTTACGGTGGAATGACTGTCGGAGAGCCTGTACTACTTGAAACGGCACTACTTGTCATGGATTAGAGATACCGTCAGTCTCGAGTACAAGCGTATCATTTTTGAATTTCCATGTTATAAGAGTCCGAGTTTCCTCGTCCCATCATGCACAGCAGGTCGTCAGCGCCCGGTCATGTTCAACGATTGCCTCAGCAATGAAATTTTAGCCTAAGAATCCTGAGAGCCGGTCTACCATGGAGACGTACGTTTTGGAACGTGACTGGAGGACTCAAAGCATCAGTCGAGTGTTGTCACATAGAGAGATAATCTGAACCTTGGATTATCCAGACTCGGAGCAGCATGACATTGAAATAGGACTATGGTCAAGGTGCTAGAACCAAAATCAGATGTGGTGCAAGCCAGGATGTTGACTAATCCATATTTTGCCACTGACGAGGGGCTATCACTTCGCCTCAAGTTTCTGGTTGTATTTCAGGGAAGACGCCATAGGTTTCTCTTCGGAAATTTCACCTTCTAGAGGCTTGCCTGGCGTAAAAGACTAGGGTAGAAGATCCGGGAACCAGGCATTAAACAAGCAGTGGGAGATAGCCGTAATCGATTTTGCGGTTCTCCCGTGACACTCAAGTAATATTAGTGAATCTGACAAATATGTCAATAGACAGAAGGTCTCCAAAGCACATCAGTAGGGTAATATAGTCGTATTTTTAGTGTGTACCCAGTGCCCACCTGTCGGCTGCAAACTGGGATGCTCTACTAGACCATTTTTGTGAAGTCTGTGTCTTCAAGGCCATCGCCCAGTATTTATTCCTTTCTGAATGACATACCGAACTCCAGGTACGTTCATCGTCTTGTTGTTTACAAGTGCCTACATGGCAGTCCAACCGTAGGATACTAGGAATTTCAAAGATGGGGTCGCCTTGTCAGGCACGGCTTCACGTGAGGTTGTCTAATACACGTGGGAAGCGCCTCTAAATGTGAGGCTCTGACCAAGCTCTGACAAAGCTTTCGGAAAACAGTTAGCCAGTAGCCAGCCCCACCGAGTGGAACCGAAACATACAAATACAGGAGTGGGAGGAGTGCAGCGATGTTCTCCCAACTTCGCACCAGTCTCTTTACTCGAGCTTCCTCTGCATTATCTTTCTCTTGGTTTTCCGCAACTGCACCTTCACCCAGTCCACTCAGAAGCATGGCGCCCAAGGATCTTGTTGAAGTTTGTGGTATCAACTTGAATTGATGGCAGACTGCGTGAACTTATTACCATTCTAGAAAGCGGTTGCGGACAACCAAATCGCTATCTTCTCTAAAACCTGGTGTCCTTTCTGCAAGAGGGTTAAAGCCTTACTGAAGGAGAAGTATCCTAATGTTCAATCCGTTACTTTTGAGTGGGCATTCCCCCTTTCTTCATGTACTTCCATCTCTCATGAGAGTGAACAGGTTAGATGAGATGGATGAAGGCGAAGAGATTCAGAGTTATCTGCTCTCGAAGACAGGTCAGCGTACGGTTCCGAATGTCTTCATTGGTGCGTAAGGTGGTGGTTATCCTTGGGTATTTGTCTGAATTTGTGTTGTTTCGTTCAGCCCAGGAGCACATTGGAGGTAAGATATTTCATTCCTACGAAAGCTTGCACTCACTCGTTGCTTTCCATTTGCGTTAGGATGCGATGATACTTTCGCAGCTCAGCAGAACGGTCGAATCGCCAATTTATTGAAGTGAGGTAGCTCCATAGGAATTTCGCCCGAAGTCCTCACTGTATATCATTGTCGTGTGACTAGATGTACAAAGACCCAGAGTAGAATTACCTCGAGAATCTAACCGTCGAAACATTCGCGGAAATATGATTGATCGGACGTAACGATGTCATGATTTCCTAATTTGAGAATGATTGCCACGTTACTGATCCACACAATAATTGTTGTCCTTTACCTCTTCGTTACTCCTTCCTATGGCTCGCGCCCATCGTGTGCTCCTGTATGCAAGCCTAGCACTTGGCTTATATCTCCTCGTTCTTTTCCAATTCGTTTCACTACCTTTTTTTGAAGCCGGAACTGTTGACCAGTTATTACCAGTGGTTCGTACTTCGCTGGTGTCCACGTAGCGGTCATGCTCACCAGTCTGCATCATATACGCGCTTTCTCGAATATCCACGGCATTTTGACAATGGTATTGATACCTTGCCGAAATGGTTTGTCTCGTTAGATCCCCTGGTGGTTCCTTGTGACATTTGGTTCATATTCACTCTGGTCGCTCGGATGGGGGCTGTACACGTTTAGAGATTGCCCAGAGGCCTATACTGAACTGCTCGGGGTGAGTTTTGATCAGATTTACGGATACATATGAACCTGGTGCTCGAATCGGTGTAGTTGGACTTCGGATAATGGATGGTGTGGTTCAAGTGTGCTTATATGGCACGTCTATAATCTTCCATCTTGATATTAAATCCCCAGTCCCCAGTGATGTTATGGTGGACTGTAAAACCCTCCTCATGGCGCCTCGTTGTCCTGGCTTCGTGACTTCTACGCCGAATCTGATCATGTAATTCTTGATTTTCATTTGCCGTCGGCACGCCCATATCACACTCACCACCACGTTCCTCTAGCTTCCTGATTGCCTCGCAGTCGATTATGGCAGTCATTCCCTTCATCTTTGTTTCGACTGCTTCTATCTTGAATCATTTTATTTTCTCACCGCTCTTTACTGTCGTGGTCTCAGCTACTGATCTGGAATTCCTCTCGTTTTTTAGGAAATATCTGAGGCCAAGAATGACCTGAGAGGTAGAGGAGTCACGGTAGATTGACAACCCCCAAGAAGGTGCCTCGAAGGCCTCCTCCAAGATGCCTTAAGCATAGCACTCACTATCGATTTACGCTCTTGTATCTGGATATCAATAATGCTAGGCCATCTCGACCATTTCGAAGATGAGGAAACGCTGTTTGCAATACACAAGGTATCAGAATTTCTCCGAAGAACACTATGAAGGACTGGAGCGTGATTCATGACTCCAAAATGGGGGTTGTGATTTTGTACTTCATGCGAAGAAAGCATGGGAGTATTTGCTCCGCAGGTGGTTTATTGACATCCCGCGAGTATCCTCGGGTAGAAGCAAGATGCTTGGTACTTTATGATCGTCCCCCGCTGGATTTGGAAAGTCAAGGCCGGTGCCAATGTTTTTGAACTTGCCGTTCCAGGTCTTCCAGGGCCTTTGTGGCTCATGGCGAATCGACCCTGTATCGGAGTAGTAAGTTCTCTTCTTTCTAGTCGTGTGATCAGGACTTTATGCCCTAAATCATGAAAGGGGCCCCTGATACCCCACATTGTTTCCTGAATGGATGATCTTCCAAAGGAAGCTCAGGCAAAGCTTCAATGTCAGCTTTTCATCGTTGCAGTTACAGTTGGCTCAGATGAATTGAGGTCCGTCCAGCTCAGCCTGGGGCTGGCTTGTTAGCCCGTCACACGATGACTTCGAACTTAGATGATGACGATGACTGTTCGAAGTCCGCCGTATGAAACCCTGCAATGTTGATTCTCTTATGGCGACTTATTCGGACGGGCCTCGAAGAACCTTATCCGATCAATCCCTCACATGCACACGACAATAGAACAATACCTCGCCGGGCAAGTGGCAAGTTGAGTAGCTCCGGTATCCCAGCAGAGGAAAAGCACGGTGGACAGAAGATACATCCTCCTTATCATGTCTGATTCTCGACTTCCACCTCCATCACGCCGCAACATTAGACGCTTTCGCGGCTAGTTTTTCCCGACCTTCCTCAATCGGGCTCACGCTAGAGAACAGCTGACCTCACTTTGGACCCTTCCAGGAGGCCCGATTAGTTATACTGGCCGCATAAGCCACTGTTGGGGGCCTCGCGCTCTGGTCAGGTGAAAGATGCTCTCCGTAGTTGGTGACGTATATCCAAGTCAAGCCCAACGCCTTCATTTCGCTTGCGGTCATCGTTGCGAGTCAGGTTTCAATGCTCATGAAAGCTGATTGTTTGACTTCCCTGACGCTTGATTCTCGAGAAACAAATCCTCCGGTACAATTCCGGCCTATACGAGGATATTTTGATCGAGTTATGCTGACCAATGATAACCAGGCAGACTTTGGTCCCCATGGATGAGCCACAAATCCTTACATTCTTTCCAGCGATTGTTCTCATCGTGTTGAGCGCTTGTTGATTCCACCCACTCAAGTGTTGATAGTGCGCGGGGGACAGGATTTGGCGCACCAATCCTAAGCAGCCGATCACTCACTATCGGGTCTTCCTTGAGCTTCCGGTAAGCTCTTTTCCCTTCTTTCTGGTTTATCCCCTGCACTAACATTAGCAACAGTTCTCAGCTTCTTTACATTACTGCTCTCAGATCACCCAAAGAGGACTTGAATTCAGTCCGAAGAAGTCTAGAGTGTCGGCTTCAGCCCTGATTGTCTATTTCAAACACGAGGACTACGGTACCTCTCACTGGCAACCGAAATTGAGTGCTTTCTCTGATCAAGTGGTGTGGGGTAGATGATTTATTTCTCGCTGGTATTCGGTTAAGCCACATCGATTGTTAGCTTGCCCTTTTCTCAAATGAAACAAAGCGTCATGCAGGGGCGTCGTATCGACGATATATGATAGGTTCGGGTAGTTCACGGAGCATGCTTTAAACACCAGCTTCGACTCTTCGATCCTTGCTGAAATTCAATTGTTCAATACAATCATTTTTGAAAACGCAATGTATGGCGTCATTTATCTCTCGAGTGTCCCTTCTTCCCCGACGCCTTCTCATTCTTCGAGCCCTAAGCCCCACCTCTTGGTTCGAACATGGACTTTCATATAGACTGGTCCTCGCTCCTGACCGACTTCGACAGAAGGGAAGAATGAGAACCATAGGGTTAATCTAGAGTTTCCTTCCTGAGTTGATGATTCCGAGTCGGTCGCGTCGTTGCTCACTTCGCCTCTCTTGGTTCCCCGACCTGGTGGCGTCTTCGTATACGAAGCCGACCCGACTCGCTTGGTCCAGCTAATGTATACATGCAGCATCTCGTGCTCAATCAGAAATAAAGTCAATAGATAGTCTTTGGTCAATGACGATGATATGATGATATGACGATATGATCATGATCAGACCAGTGAACACGCCGCGAGAACCAATCTTCCTGCCAAAGACGATTGGAATGAGAAGCTATCATACTCGGACACGAGACACGTTGGTGTAGTACTGGAACAGTGTGGGACGCTTATATTATTTTGTATTAGGCTGTCTAAGCATCTTATCAGCGGTACCGGCACTCGAGGGATCTTTCGTAAGGCCCAAACTCATGTTCAACTTATACAGTCAAATTTGTCCGCTCGGCCGTAAATGTCCTAGTCGGGTTTCGCACGTTCATTTAACAGAGTGGATGAATGGTTCTGGTGCCTCAAGGACAAGACGCCCAGGAGCCGGCGACAGCTGAGCCAACTTCTTGCCAATAATAGCTGGTCTCTATACACCAAAAGTGCTAGATCGTCTCGGTTCAAACCTCATTGCAATAGAAAAACAGTACAATCTAAGTAAGCGAGACATATGGTAGTGGGTTCCATTAAGTGAAGGCAGTTGGGGGTAAGAGAGTCCAAGGGTAATTGGTGTCCAAAGCTAGAGTCCAAAGGAAGAAAATTGCATGGTGGGGAGTATCTCAAATTGTCAAAACGAAAAACGGCCGAAAAACATTGCGAAGAGGAGAAGACTACATTGTCAAATGAAAACATATTAAAGTGTCAATCGGCAGCAATGTCAGGGATGAAAAGCAAAGTCATTGTACCAAACATAAAGGGGGAGGCAAGTACCCCACTCCATTCCTTACCTTCAGCGTAGAAGAGCGCTATTCCTTCGCTGCCGTTTCTCCAGATCCAAGAACGATGACTTTCGCTCTTTCAAACTCCCCGGCACACCTCCATCCAAACCACCACCAGCGCCATTCACTTGCGGCTGTGTCCCAGCAGAAGCTGGTCTCAATCCACCGCCAACTGGCCCGCCACTAAGCAATCCACTTGATGGCACTCTCTTCATCGACATCCCCATCTGCCCAAACTCTCCGCTTAGATCATATCCAGAAGTCGGGCGCTGGATTTTCCCCGATCCTGAATCCGCCCTAACCCTCAAACTACTGTTTTTGTTATTCAGCGATGGCAGAAGCATCGGCGATCCAGGAGGTGGAACCGGCATGGGCCCCATTCCACCATTCACGGCGACCATAGGCATTCCGGGTACACCTGGCATCATAGGCACTCCATACATCGGGATTGGTGGCATACCCTGTAACCCGACGGGCATCCCAGGCATACTCTTTCCCATTGCCATAGGTCCCATCATGTTCATCGCTTGCATTGCATTCAGGTTGGTCATAGTGTTCCCTTGATTACTACTCGATTTACCCTTTTTGGTCGTTGGTACCCGTGTACCAGAGGGATCAAGAAGCATCTGGAAAGCGAACAGCGCCATAAACGCATCGTTGCCCGAGTTGACCAGAGAACATTGTGGGATTGTGATAGGTAAGGATATTTGGGGAAAGTTCGGACCGAGTGGGGAAGGTGGTGAACGATTGTTACTTCCGCCACTCGAAGAGTTGTTTGGTGAAGCCGAACTGCGGCGGGGTTGAATTGGTGGGTGTGGCTGGTGTTGGAAAGTGCGAAGAAGACTTTCGAGGGTGAGAGTGGAACTCGGCGTTCGGGGACGTTCAGTTTTAGGATCAGGAATGACGCCGCGCACGCCCGTAGCGTAGAGGGACCGTTCAAAATTGGCGATATCGATCGTGAGCACGTTATGCGGTAATTCTGCGAAAAGAGGGGGAAAAGAAGTTCGAAACACGCGTATCAGTAAACGCCGGTATTCAGTCGGAACACGAGGGGCCAAGGACAAAAAAAGTCAAGGGCGGTATGAGGCTCGGGATGTCCGGAACTTGCACCACCGAGGAGCTGGAAATTCGAGCGTGAAGAGTAGAAGGGGAAACTCACTGATCTTCATCTCCTCCAGTCGAGCCAGTTGGGCGTGTGTGCCGTATCCGACGAGCACGATCGAGTTGGAACTTGTCTCCGATTCGGGACTGGTTAAGCTACTGTTTAATGGGGAGCCAAGAAAGCCCATAAGTCAGCAAGGCAGAACGCGAGAAAGAAAAGACATCAATCATTGATTCGGAGTGGCCCACTTGCAACTGCAGTATAGTACCGGATGGACACTATCTGCTTGGGCCTGGCCGTGCACTTTATCATTGTGCATGCACCTGACCACTACTGAACGGCGATATAGCGCATGAAACGAGATTTACCTTATCACAGCCTGAACGATTTGAGGTAGCTTGGATTTCGGCGTCATCTGGCTCTCGCCAAACTACGGGGTCGACGCGTTCCAGGCTCAGTAAGGCGATACACTCTCATGAGGGTTACAGAATGTAGACTTACTGCGTACTGTCAAAGAAAGTGTCAGTCGGATGGGGTCGAGGCAAAAGGATAAAGCATCCGGGAGCTATAGTGCTTACCTGCCAAGGTTGATTGGGTGGGTGTTTGTTAATCACTTTGTCTACGTATTCTTCAACGATGTAATGCCCTTTGCTATCGACATCGACATCAGCGACGGCAAACTTAAGCATAAGAGCTCGACTCACCGGTAATTCGTATCTGGAATGGGAGGCCAATGGCCGGATCTACAAACCCGAAAAGAAAGTTGAGTTCAATCACGCTTTCTGCATACAGGTACACCCTCGAAAAGACTTACGCTTCCATATGTGCACATCTGACAGCCGCATACCCAAACTCTAAACAACTTTTCTCATTCCTCTCACTCCACACGAAACTCAGAGCCAAATACGTCTTGTCCCGCTTCGCCCAGAGTTCCTTGATCGTCTTGGAATCGCCGGCACGCACCCGCACGCGTTGAGCCGCAAGTACAGCTGCAGGCAAAGTCGAATACATCCTCTTGTAGGTCGCATAATCGGAGATATTGCGTAAATGCCGTGCGCTCGTCTCAAAAGGCGTTACTTGGAGGATGTTGGGTGCTTGCGGCAAGGTTTCGCCGAACCTTCACAGCACGATCGGCGAGGATATCAAGGAGGTGTGTAGCGTTCAGGATTCGACGTGGAAAAATGAAGGAAATAGTCAATACATAATCCTTACTCCCAAAAGCAGACCACTGACCTCGTCTTGATCATCTTCAAGAATGCACCGATCGAATTGAGCCTCGTCACGATATGCGCTCGGCCAGTGTATGCATCCGTCACCGTAATCGAAGGCCATGAAAATGCGAGAAAGTCCTCAAAGGACGTGAAGAGATGGCCCCATGTTCTTTCAAACCTGCACACACACGGGAATGACAAATCGGATGATCAGCGCCAGTTTAATTCCGCACAGCATAGCTCGTGGCGTCTAGAAAAAAGACGCACCATGGAATGTTGTGAACTTGGAAGTACCCAATGTACGCAGAGTAGACCTGCCGCCGAAGGGTCGTTAGGCCAGTATCAGTGAGCTGTCAGGGATAACAAAGCGACATACCGAGTGCAAATCGTATTCCCAGCCCTTGGGGTCAACGAGCGTGAAATCTGTCATGAGCAGCCTGGAGGAGGCGTGGTCGTGGTCGTGGTCGTAAGGCGAGTTGTGAGCGGCAAGCGTTTAGCGAGAAGCTGGTATAATAAGCAGACCAGAAAGCTGCACGGTCGTATAATTGAGTCCTCGCCCCCCTGACTTAATAATTAAATGGCGCTAGACTTCTTTCGGGCGATCATGCAACGCTCGCTGGCCTCTTGTTGACTTGGTCGGACCCAATCCAGGAGCTCAAGCTGGTGCTGAAGACTCTGCTGCACGACCTGCGAGGTAGCCGAGTTGAAAGGAAGAGCAAGACCTATTCGAAGCGAAAGCGCCGGCCATGTCTGCCCATGTGCGTGTCCGCATCAGATTCCGTGTTCGTCCATCTTTGGTCTGCGTGCATGACAAATTGGATATCATTCTATGTAGTATAACTAATCAGCTAATAAGTCCTCTAGCTGGTTATCCCAGGCCGAGCTTTAATGCCCTTCACCGTCGTTACCACCCCAATCTAAGGTTTCGTCATCCTCACCCTCGTCCCAATCAACTTCTCCGTCTTCCCAATCCCGCTCTGAATCCACGTCGTCCGTGTCATCTTCATCTTCCCAAAAGTCATCGTCGTCGTCGTCGTCGTCGTCATCCTCCTCATCCTCCGAATAATCTCCCAAGTGAACTAACGGCTCAACATCATCGAAGTTCATACCACCAGATATCTGAGCAAACAACTCCTTGGGATATGTTCCATTCTTGAAGCCCCTAAGCAACCAGTGAAGCTTCAGTTTCTTATGAGGGTCGACCTGGGTATCCACAAATGGGAACCAGTGGTCATCCGTTATTCGCATCCACCGCGTCATACCTAAATGATAAGGTTTCAAGGCGGCTCCGCTTTGGAACGAAGCTAAAATACGTACTGGGTAAAGTACAAACCGCTAGCGTCGGTACAAGAGAAGCCCAACGCCGCAATAGGTCATACTCGTGGTCTAGATCCTCCAATCGGTATTCATAGGGATTGAAGAGCAGAGTAATCGCAAGCGTATGTAACCGCTCGAATTTCTGTAATCCCTCCTCGAGATACAGTAGATACTCCTGCGCAGCAAAGAATTTAATTTAATACCAATATAACCAGATTCAAAAAAACCAACCTTGATTAATTCCGCACTCGGTAATGGACAGACATTCCTTATCCTCAATCTCTCAATCCTCGGCACACACTCCGCTACCACACCCAACAACGCCGGATTCCATCCCAACACCAAATTATCCATCCCAACAACCTCACCCTTTGACTCCGCGATACACCGAACAATCTCCTCCACCCTCTCAGGCTCAAACTGCGATTCCCAGCAAACCGTCAAAAACTGAACGTTACTCCCAGGGATAACGTATGGTATAACATTACAAGGCCCAACAAACGCCTGTAATTGTGGTATCTCCACGTTTCTGAAATCTTGACATGACGACAACGTCGAACTGCCAGGTACTATCAATATTGGTCCCTCGATAATTATGGCTTTGAGTAGGTGGCGGTTCGTTTCGAGGAAGGTAGTTAGGGATGTTGAGTAGGGTAATTTGACTTCCGTCAGTCGTGGAAATGTAGTATTGGCGATTAGAGTCAGAAGGAGTGCGAGGCCTGAGATGTCTAGTGCTAGGAGATTCCGTGTACAGTTTAGTGCGTCCGCCGCAAGCCGGTAAAAGTTGCCAAAAAGGCGAGGATGCGAGACGCCGCTGAGTATTGGTAACCGAAGCCGAAGACCGTTTGACAGAGAGAATTTTTTCCGGTGTAAGTGTACGCCGAGCGTAACGGTGGCGAAAATGCAAGAAGACCACGAGAAGGAGATAATGCGAGGCAAACAAGTCGTCAAAAACCGACAGTGGAGCAGAAATAATCTTCATTTAGCCAAGAGGAGTATCAACAAAGGTTAGAAAAAACGACATACATTGCCATTCTCCGTACACAACTCGCCACCTCCCTCCGCTTCGTCAAAGTATCAAAGCACAGAATTGCATTCCGCCGCTTTTCCAGCACAATCGTGTGATAGAGTCTCCTCGTTGCCACGTCCCCTGTCCTCTTTGACACCAAACACAAAGTTTGGAGCACGCAAGGAGCAGAGTACCGTGCAATTTCATCAACAAGTTCAACAGGGAGCCGCTCAAAAATCGACTTTTGAGGGAATATTTTCATAGAGGAGAATAGAGCGTGACGAGAAAGAGGGGTGAGAGCAAGGGGTGAAGGCAGGTGAAAACATTTGGTCCCGGCAAAGACAAGCTCTTATTTGGTGGTCAGTATAGACGCCACGATACGTTAGACGCTCTTCACCGCCTTCCATTATTGCATCACATCACCTGAGCATCACCATGGAACCGGATCAACAGTCACAAAAGATAATAAAATAGACGCTTGCCGTGAGTGCTTGAGCGTCAACCATTGTAACCTTTGTCCACAATACACTACACTATACTACTAGGAAATCTTCTGCAGTCAAGTACGCATCAACTGAAAAAGCCACCTCATCTCCGCCTTCCACTTGCGTGACTTTAGCAACCTCGAGGCCAGCGAGGCTTCCCTGGGCGGTGAAGTTGACTTCGACTGGGAAGAACGCCCCAGCGTCATCTCCCCCTACTGTGAAAATCAGAGAACCCGATTTGCTATCATCATCGGCAGTGATGTATGGAATCTTCCACGATATTGAATGTGACGAGGGGTCAAGCGCCCATTCCCCAGTATGCGATGTCACGGTGGGATACGATCCATCGCTAAACCATGCGTATCCGTCATTCATGAGCGTCTGTTGGACGAATGTGGTGGACTTACGGCAGTGGAATGGAGATTACGGTATCATATAGCGAAATACTCTCATTCTCAAGTTCGTACTCGATACTGACTTCGACAGTGCCATCGTTTGAAGGCGTTGGCCAACAATTGACTATGAAACATTGATTAGGCACAGGCTGATACCATTCGGGCAATGTGATACACTCACTGGATAAAGGCACGTTACTCTCGTCCGTTCCGGCATATCTCCACCTTAGGACAGCCAGGCTCTGATTCACAGGGAACGAGCGCGATGAATCCTTGAGTGCAACAATGCGTTCCTGTCCAGGCCCAAATTTGGCTACATTCGGATGTTGTTTGTATTGCAAGTTCTTGCCGCCAAAATCTGTAGTGGAAGGGGCCAGGGCAATACGAATCTGTGCAAATGCAGCGTCGGAGATTTGTAGATTCATGTCGCCTTTGAGTTCCATGGATTGCACACCACCATCCCGAAGTAGCTGAAGTGACAACTGTTCTTTGATGAGAATGTGAACGCTAGAGAAGTTCGCGTGTTGAACATGCTTTCCTCCACACACCCTGAGCGAGAAAATAACACCGACCTTTCCTTCTCAACCTCAGGCAAACTTCCTCGTCCATCATTAGCCTTCTGCGACACCGGTGGCTCAGCTACAGCAGGTGTAGCAGGAGCCGAAAGATCGACACCGACAGTCGAAGCCAGAACGTCGCCACCAAGTGCATCGAGTAACTCAGCTTGCTTCGTCTTCTTCGCGCCGAGTTTCATACCACTACCTTTGAATGCAGGCGTACGAGCGGGCGTGCTAGCAGTATTACTGCTAACATGCGAAGGCGTATGAGAAATAGGTTCAGGAGCTTCGAATCGTGGCACAGGCGCATATCCAGAAATGCCACCACCAAATCCGCCACTGTTGCCTCCGCCAGCTGCTGCACGGCGCTGTTGCTCGCGGCGCTGCATTTCAAGTTGTTTGGCGCGCCTCTTGAGTTCTTCTTTCGCCTCTGCTTCTTTATTCTAGTTTGATTGAAACGATCTCAGTATTAGCGCTCAGAGATTGTGATTTAACAACGGTGGTACGAACCCTAGCGATAATCTCTTGAATTTTCTCTTCGTGACTCTCCATCTCCAACACACTTCTAACCTGCATCAGATTTACATTCTCCTTATACCCCAAACTGACGATCTCATCGAAAGCACCCAACAGCTCAAACGAGTTCTTCAAAATCTCTCTCTCATCTGCACTCCGACATAAATCAGAAACGACGCGTGCAAAGAGATGTAGGGTATCGATGTCTTGTAGGATGTTGGATGCTTTGTTTGTGATGAGGAGGATATATAGATCTTCTAGTGGCTGGTAGACGAATCGTACTTCAGCAGTTTCGACGGAGGTGTGTTGAGTGTTTGTTGGTATGAGTTTGGGGAAAGATGCGAGGAGAGACTCGATGCGTGCGCGAGTCATGTCACGGAACTGGCGAGAAATGACGGCTGTGGTTGTTGTCCATTAGATGCTTGAAGGGTTCAGGATTGTAGATGACATACGTTTCCCGCCTTTTGTGCATATTGATGCAGCTAGGACAACCTAGGTCAAAGTTAGCGGTAGCTTAGGGATTTACGGTGATAAATTACCATGATTATAGGTTCCGACCCACGTATGTGAGCGTTACACAACCGACTTGATTTTGAGGTCAATTAGCATTTACTGTACGTGTCAGTGATATGGCGATCAGGGCAGGCGTTTTACCTCACGTGACTCAAGGGAGTTTCGTTCCGCGTCGCGTCTTGTCGAGTTTTGCTCTTCCAGCACGCTCCCAGCGAATCTGAAGACTGGCAAGAGTACCAAGGGCTATGTTTTAAAAAGATACAGTACAGAAATCTTAGACTCAAATTACATATTTAACGAGTAAATAACCGAACCCCACCAGACCAGTAACATTTGACAACGATCTTATCGCAAAAGCAGACATTTCTTTCAATCGCCAATATCAAGCCTCTTTACCCTACAGACGTTAATATCTACAAGTCATCAAAATTAGCTCTATCTTCTTGCTCCAGGAGATCTTCATTGCACCTACCGGTACAGCGTTCCTTCATCCTCAGTCATATTACTATCCATTCCAGGAGACACTGGCACCATCATCGCCTTCGAGCTGAACTTGTCTGTCATCACTACCTTCGGGGCACTATTGTTGACCTCTTCGCCCTCCGCTCTACCCTGAGAGGTGCGAATGATAATCAAGTTATCCGCTATTCCAATGATGGTAGTGTTCTATGTGAATACGGTCAGCTTCTCAGGAAATGGATTGTGAATGTTGATAGCTCACAATTGATCCTAGCATTTGAATTGCAAAGTTATTGAAGCCAAACCACGCGAAGAAGTGTGCTAGGCTGATAGTGAAGTATAACACCCCCGACTCCATCAGGACCCGTACGAGGAATTGCAATTGCTTTGAAACGGAGTGGTTTGTACCCCGCTTTGAGGCAGCCCAAATCCTCCAGACCAGGATAGCTAAGAAAGCCAACATTAGAATTGACATACAATCAAGACGCCGTCAAATAAAATACTATGCTTACTGGTACAGTATCCGTTCAATGCAATGGTTGATCCCCAGAACGGGATAAGTGCAATGCCAGGCCCAATATTCATATTGATATTCGCCCACTTATATGGACCGAAATCCGGGTTTTTGATGTGTTGGAGTTGCAGGTAAAGCTGCAACACTGTACAGACGATCCCCCCAAGCCAAAGGAAGATTGGAATATACATGATTGTCCTCGCTCCTTTGCCGTAGATGCTCCAAAGGCGATACATCTGCATAGTAGATAAGGCCCCTATCACATTTACTAATCTTGTTACACGATAAATTCAGCTTACAAGGATGGTATCGGCCAACAAAGCAATCGTGTTCGCCACGAGACACTAGCATTTGGAGGTCAGCCCGCATCTTTTCCAATCTATAAAAGGCAACTGACCTTCGCAATAGCGTCCCATGCCGGATCAACCCACTCCGCAGGTCCATGTCCACCCTGAATAAACCTCGCCTCAGTCATAGGAGTATTTAGGTTCAAGCCCATCCCAGCCATGATTAACAACGAAAGTGAGTTAATCACAATCACTATAAACCAGTGAATGTTCTTTCTAACTGCCCATCCTTCGTCTGCCACCAGTAACCACCGATTGGCAAACCCAAGGGAGACCAGGTACAAGCCGTAGAGAGTACCATTTGTGAACGTTATGGCGATACTCTGAGAGAGCGTGAAGGGTGACAAAGTTGGTCCCGCCATACTAGCTGACGCGCAATTCCCTAGCAAGAACCAAAGACCGAGTGCTTGGTCGGCGAATATCTACGTACTCAGAGCGTTTATAAACTCTTCGAGGATGTTTTTCTACCATGATTATCATCTTGATCTAAGGGCGCGACAAAATTAGTCGGGATCATGGATGCAGGCACATCTATCCAGATTTGGACTACACCTGTCCCTACCAAATGATCGGTCTTATTAGATACTGTGATGGGGAGTGATCCCCCCTTGTAGTAAGATGCCTTTTGCCAATTCCAGGCATAGAACGCTAATAGATCCCTTATTGACCCGGAGAAACTTGTCTTTTCGTCAAAATGCCTCCCGGCACCCGGCAATCACACCCGGTGATGACGCAACACCTCTGATCGTTGTTGCCCGCCATCATCCGCCATCACGCCGCCATCACTCTGCC
>JANIEX010000034.1:0-52866 GCA_027627405.1 Leucocoprinus birnbaumii
CTGGCAGCGTTGAGGAGCCCAGTTGTGCATAGCTGATCCTAGAGCCATAACTGAGCGAGGATGATGAGGAGAGCAGAATGGAAAAGAAGATGCACACTCACCATTGAGCGCAAAGGCAAGTTGCCAGCGGCACGCCGCAGAGGGTCAGTCTGGACGCAATCAGCGTTCCTCGATCAGTGATCCTGATCAGCGGCTGTGCTGAAGCTGTGCTATGAGCTCCGAGTGTGATCCGGAGTCTGACCTCGTGAGCCATTTCGTCTTCTGCGGTCACGGCAAAGGGCTTCCATTCTCCCTCGCTGTCTTCCTCCCCACGGCGCCAACGTCTTTGCTTGTAGATAGGGACGTGGGTGGAAAGCCCCGGCGTGCACGGTCAGTTGCTCTGCTGAGGTCTTGAAAGTCTGCTGACTTTTGGACCGCTGGTGAGTGTTCCCTCGAGTTCTCAGGTCACTGTAAGGCTCACGTTCGCAGCCTTCACTATTATCAGCCGCTCCCTTGAGCTTTGAGTGATTCTCGCTCACCTTTGATGTTGCTACCCAAAGCTTTGAGGACGCATTTCCCGTGTTGAAGCGCTCGAAAGGTTGCTTGAGAAGCAGAGCATCGTAATACGGAGTATGCTTCGCGAGTCTGGTAAGTGCTCTTCGTCTAGAATGTTCCAGCGACCTTGAGGCTCATGATAGACCACGGCTTCCCAAAACCAGCTGCAGTGCCCAAAGCTTCTAGTGCCCAAATTCTACCTGTATCTCTGAATGTCCCGAGTTTATGCTACGCGAGTACAACTAAGGTGAGGGATTGGTTTGTGCTCAGGTCCGATTGGCTCAAGGATTGAGTAGGGACAGCGTTGTTGAGCGATGGTGAACATGGTGAAGCGTAGCACACATCATCGCTTTCGTGAGTTGGAATGCCCGTCGAACTTTCGAGCGGTGAAAACCTTCTCGATGGATGTGAAGGTGAGTCCAGATCCTTCACGGCCATACCTATACTGAGTGCAATAAAGCATGAAGGTGATATCCAAGTTGGCGAATGACCCACAGCCTGTTTCTCTGCTGAAGGACAAATTGGACAACGTAAGCTTTTCTCTTCGCGTGTCTGATCGCTCGATAAACAATTTAACTCTAGCTCTCGAACGATGAATGTTCTCAAAAGCGGGCCCATGCCCCATGTCCGTTGCACTCAGGCCGGAGGTGAGGACGATGCGAGCGAGAAAGGTGAGGAAAAGGGTGCGGGCCGCGTGATGGAGGTTGACATAGAGGTGCCAACAGTCGTCACTACATCTTCAACCGCATTACAACTGCAACCACAAGCCGACAGTCAAACATAGCCTCCACTTCCCCCAACTCCACACCACCTGTAGCGTGCCCCGCCAGAACCTGAACCTGACGCCAACACCGACACCGACGCTGAACCCTCCCCTCACCACCCGAAACTCAGACAACCTTCAAGACAATGCTCGAAACCATCATCTACTCCTGCCAGACACTCAATTCCACTGAGTCTGAACGCTCTCCTCCTTCAAGTCCTCCACGTCCTGGTGGTCTAGGCGCGCATATGACTCGGATGCTGGAAAGAGGTCTACACCTTTTCGTATGGAACTTGTTATTCCAAGACCAAGATCACCTCTACCTCCTATCTTCCGTCCGCCAACCTTACTTATGAGGGGCGTGGTACTGGGACTAGACCTCGTCGGGCTATTGACGCCCATTTTATTCTGGTACATGATGCCATGATGCACCGCCGCTGTTCCCTTTTCAGCCCACCTCCTACCCGGACTAGCCTATCCGGGCCTTGAGCGGGAGTTCTGAAGTTTGCTCTTTGTCTTCCACCCGTCACACCAGTCTCTCCAAGCGGTTTCTACTCGTTTTGAGTGCTTACCTTGCTAATACAGGGATGGAATTGTTCCCTTGGCATCTAATAGAGGATAACGCCTGCTAGGATCTTTACACCACGCTTACTGCGCTCTTGACCTTTCCTGTGAGCAAGTCCTCTCGCTCTTGCCTATTCTTCCAATGAAAGATTGAGCTTTATTTCATAAGATCGCGAACAGCATAAACGGGTTCTTACCAGAACGGTACCTTGGAGATCCTGAGCTATCTTCGCTCAAAATTATACGATCTTTGGATGTCCAGGACGTGTCACGTTCCAGAAATGAACCATCGGTGTTGACTTGGAGATAAACCCAACACACGGCAATACCTCATTCAGCGTGTACCGCCGTCAAGGGAATGTGAGTGAGTACAGGTGTTGACAACGACCCCAGTAAAGCTTAATAACAAATTTCTCGTAGAGGACGTTAGTGAGTCTGAAGGGGAGAACTTGTGCGTTGCAGAGGACATGTGGGCATCAACTCCCGACGTCTGCTTGCTTGTGTTCCTCGATATAGATGCTGGGTTTTTATGAGCGTGGACTAGTGATAGATATGTGTAGGAGGTGGGTGCACCACTTCGGTCAGTCCCCAATCCACCGTCCATGACCGAGACTGCCTGTACATCCAATGGCCCTCGTAAACTGCCTTGAATATCATCTCTTTCTCCCTGAACGAAAAGCGCGACCGGCTTATGAATGGAAGAAGTTGACTTGAGCAACGGTGCAGCGAGATTATCTGTAATCAGGCCCACGGCTTGCAAATTGCGAGTAATTCCCTACCTCATTATTCAGGCCTAGGGCCGGAGGGCACCTGATTGAAGATGAGGGCTCGCTGACCTGAGTGTCAATTGACAATACTGAGCTATCGTTCAGGTTTCAGGAATAGCTTCGAATAACGACAATAAGAGACCAAAGGACACCTGTGGGAACAAGGTGAAATGACAAACGGATCTGAGCACCCACCTATTCCCCAACAATAAATGCACTCTTTCCAGCTCTCTGTAGACCTTCTTCCCATCGACAGATAGAAACCCAGCTGTTAACTCTCATTTCAGTTGATATACCCTACGCCCACCTCGTCATCCTCGCCCTCCCCTACATTTTCTCTCAGGGGAAAATTGTGCAGTCATCAGTTGGTGAATTGAAACAAGTAAACTAGATCTGCAGAGGCAGTTATTGAGTAAAAACTAAACGAGGCTTTGACGATCGTCTTCACTGAGCGTTCAAAGGTTTTCTGATTCTGTTAACTGTACAAGTAAAAATCATAATCAAGATTAAATTATCTTTGAAACCGCTGTAATTTTCTTAATCAGTGCTGGAATACCAGCCATACTCCCTGAGCCACTCCTGATATTTGGAGATTTGACTCTGAGACGGCTCCTGATCACACGTCAGGCGATCTAATCTATCTTCCTTGTGCGTCTCAGTGTACCAAACAATCACTGATTTGAACCCATATCCCATCAGGACATATTCTCGGAAATGCACATGGTCCTCGTCCTCCCACTGGTAAATATCAGCAGACGTTATAGCACTAAATGCACTACGAGACTCACCCAAGTGAGCGGAAACGAAGCGGGTTCGACCAGCTCCTGGTTTGTCATCATCTTCAATCGCTCGAGAAGTAAGGCGTCAAACTCCTCCGAAGGTTCCGTTCGACAGAAGCCATCAAGGAGACCCTACGAGTGACTCGGTTATTCAAGGGATATGGAAAAACTAGAGATTGTTTACCTTTTTGTAGCATTTATTCACAAATATACACCAGGAATCAAGCTTGATGTTGAGATGCCTCATATCAAGCCGAAACACATAAGAAAGCAAGTCTGGGTCGGGACCTACTATCTCGCAACATCCCCAGCTCCAATCAGTACCAATTTCCGCGATACCTCTGGATAGCGATTTCACATCAACGCCTGAAGTCCACTTCAGCCCAGGTAAAGCCGCATGATCATGGTTTCTGACATCCCATGGCCCTTTCAAATATATCAGTGCACGCCATGGTATGCAATGTGACAGACATACCATCTTGTGTATGAAAATGAGTAGCATCGACCTCATGCCAATGAAAGAGTGTCTTGGTGATATCAACGAGCGCCCGTTTCTTCTTAACAGCAAAGCGCCCTGAGCGGTTGGCGTCAACGAGATAGTCTTGGAAAGAGGCGTGATAAAACCGAAGGGGAGTGGTGGCAGCCTTTTCGGGAGGGGGGAACTGCGATGACGGAGTGGAGTTTTCGGAGAGCACTATAGAAGGTGCTCTGGTCGACGTTGATGAAGTTACAGAGTGCCTGGGCTGATTCGTAAAGGAATTGATAAGAACCCAAGCCGATCTGGCGCGCAAATATGAAGTGGGCAAGGATACGCCAGGTCGTTGGGAATATTTTGTCAGGTATCTCGGCAAGAATGTGCATGTAGAGAGCGTCGAGCTTGGCAAGAGGATTGAGGACGCCATCGTGTTCAACGTCATCGAAGAACACAATGAGCGTATCCAAACGCTCAACAGGACTCCCGTATTCCTCATCACCAATGAAACCAAGCGTTACAGCAGCGAATATGAAGTGCCCATCACCACTCTCAGTCACAGCATTGACCTTCTCTACGGGCGGCCACGAAGAATCGATGTCGTACTTCACTTGAAGCTCGGATAATCCTGAGATCAAGTATCGTTCGACATCTGTTCGACATTCCTTGTCAATGGCTAGCTCCTCTGGATTACAGATGGGTATGCGCGCAAATGTATGCTTGAGGTGAGCCTCTGGGCGACTGCAGACCATCCAGATGAGGGGAAGGTCCTTCTTCAACCGCACTGCCTCCTCGATCTGCTTGACAATTTCGCATTGGACGGACTCGCCCTCACATTCATCGAGGCCATCGAGGATGATGACGAAAGGCTTTTCTGAGTTGACTAGCCCTCGCTGTTGTAGCTCCGAGAACGGCTCGATGATGAGCTTCTTGAATTGAACTGGGATTGCCTTTGTTAAGAGTTGAGGATCGTCAGAGAGCCGGGAAGTGATGAGAGCCTTGTAGGGTGGACAGTGGGTAGCAAGCTGGTAGGCGAGGGAGGGGACGACCTGTTTGGGATCATTGCGTTTATTTGGGCGGGAGAAGAAGAATGCGGCACCGAGACGACCGAGTTCGAGACACTTTTCGGCAAAGGTCTGAGCAACGGCTGATTTCCCGCACCCAGCGGACCCCCAGAGCCAGATAAAGTTCCACTCGCGAGCAGTATTGTGTAGCCAGGACATTAACTTGGCGCAGATTGTGGTACGTGTACCAGGATGGCATTGAGGTGGGGGCCATCGTGCGCTCGAGTCCACTGCGGCATCGGGGTTGGTGTAGGGCGCAAGGTTGTTCAGGACTATGAGAGTGTCAGCCATCTCAGTCATCAGCTCTCCTCGGCGGGTGTAGCAGCACACCTGTATTCCCACTTGCGATCATATCGTTGGTGTTGTTGACGGTAACATTGGTCAATTGCTGAACAGTGAAGTGGCTGGCATTGGTGAAGAAGTCGGGTGGTGGAGTACTCTCGGATGCTACGATTGCAATCGATGAGCGAGGGTCAGGGTGAGATGAGCTGACACGCTACCTTCGCTAGATCGTACACCATCTCCATTGACCCGCGCTGCCTCTGGCTTTGATGCCTTTCCCTTGCGATTGCGACTAAAAACGACTTGTCCAAGCACGGAGGGAGTCGATGAAGGAGTCAAAGACCATGGCGGTCAACGCAGAGAGGCCTGCAGGCGACGAATGCCTTATCGATTCCCATACCCATGTAGAGGATCAGATGGCTGCGCCGAAGCACTTCGATGAGCGCTTGGGCCTCGAGGCTGCAGCAAGATGCTGTAGAGTCTAAACATAGAGCGGGAAGCGTTGGGCGTTGTGACCGCTGAAAAGGCTCAGCTAAACCCCAGCCACTGAGCCAGTTGCACGATGTGAAGAAGGAATGTCGGATAGCACCTTCGCTGAGAGCCACAGCCATGCCAGAGTTTGGAGCCTGGCGTCGCATCCTGTCTACGGGATCGTTGGTCAATTGATCAGGCTCAAAAGCCAGCATTCCACGCAAATGGCGTTGGCAAATACGACTAGGGGCCGGCCCTGCCGGCTCAGACCTTGCTTAGCTATCACTTTCAACACAACGTTAATCACAGCATGAGCAATAGCCGCCTTGAGTGACTGACTACCTCAGACAAATATGTTCTTCCCTCCTGCTTCAAAAATCCGGAATATCATATTGTATCTCAAATTTAATGCCAAAAAGTCAGTCCTTCACATTGGCTTAATGGCATCATGTATTTGTGAACGTTGACGATTTGACATGGTCTTGGCGAATATGGGGTCTTTCCACTGGCTGCCATGTTTGGTCTGGCTTATTCCAGAGGGCGTTGGGATGTTTGTAGATATTGACAAAATGACATGGTCTTGGCGAATATGGGGTGCTTCCACTGTCTGGCATGTTTGGTCTAGCTTGGCTCAGAGGGCATTGCTCATTAGCGCTCATTGGTGATGTGTTTGGTTGTATTGACGATCTGACACGAATTATCGCTGGAAAGACCTTGCTAAGCAAGGTGACCAAAGCATGTGGTCATCCCGGTCATGATCACATCTCCCAAGTCCCGAGTCCATTCCATCAACGCGTTGGAGCGCTGGAGCTTTCTTCATACCCCTTTGGTTTCATTGACTGCAGATATCCGGCTGAATCCCCAAACTACTATAGCCATGGGATAGGATAGGATTAATCCGGATTAATCCAGATTAATCCTATTGTAAGAGGACCCCCACAACGCCCGGGCCCAACAGTCACAGGCTGCATGCAGGATTAATCCTGGGATTAATTTCGAGGTATGTATCTAGGATTATCTAGGATTAATCCCGAGGTATATGTCAAGGATTAATCCCAGGATTAATCCCAAGGTAAGTATCAAGGATTAATCCTGGGATTAATCCCGAGGTATACATTGAGGATTTATCCTAGGGTTAATCCCGGGCTAGATATCAAGGATGAATCCTGGGCTATGTCTTACATGATGAATAACAAGAAAAGGTTGGAGGTTGGATGATCCCAGGCTATGCGAAGACCTGGGATGCATCCTAAGGTAGCTACAGAGTATCTCGTACTTTATATATAATGGAAATGACTTGGGAATAGGGGAATGCTACTTGAACTCGGGCGATCCGTTAAAGGCTTTGGGTTTATGAGTTGGGAAAAATGGAAAACATAGCGGGCCATTGCTGCAGGGAGTTTATGCGTTCTGTATGTCCATGAACAATCTGCGAGTTAGGTGAGAGCAAACGTGGGCAGTCGAGAACGGCTCACGAAACAGCGGTGCTTGTGAGGAAGTAGGAACTATGAAGGACGCGACTTGGGAAGGGGAGAAACAATGACGGTGAGGAAGCAGAAAGGATGCGACTTGGGAGGAGAAAGAGTAAAGAATCTGAGACGCACCTTAGATCCTGATCCTCAACGACGCGTCTGGCGCCGAACGCGTGTCCAGGAATAGCTCACGAGCGTTTTGAACACTAGCAACATTAGCATTTCTCACGAACACCCTGGTGGTTGTAAGGAAGTAAGAAGCATGAAGGACGCGACTTGGGAGGAGAAACAGCGACAGCGAGAAAGCACGAAGGATGCGACTTGGGGGAGGAGAGACAGAGTAACGAGTCTGAGACGCGTCTTACTAGACCCTGATTCTCGATGTCGCGCCTGGCGCATCACGCGTGTCCAGGAATAGCTCGCGAGCATTTGCAGACACTAGCACGCATCGGCGTTTCTCACACTAGTCTTGTTGACTTAGTCTTGCTGGCTTGATGCAGCTCCGCAGACATAACCAATATTGGGTCTAGACATTGTAGAATGAATTCGGACATAGGAGTTAGTGAGGGGGCGGAGTGTCACTTTCGAGGAAGCCGCCGGCAGAGTCTTTCGGTGGTCTTGATCAGATAGCCTACATCCCTGAAAGCGATCCATGCTTCCGGTGCTGATCCCACTAGTCCCTGCATGACAAACGCCAAAATTCGGCTAGGGTTCGCTTGTCTTCAAAGTTAGTCATGAAGGCCGGTCTAATCAAGAAGATCTACTTAATCGCGATGGATTCGAATTATGCTCTTGAGTGACAACTTGGCCTTTCGTCAGGTGCAGCAACAGGATCGCAGTTTACCGAAATAGGAATGGTAATTGCTAAGAAAAGAAACATTACAAGGGACGGGTATATGTTTCCATTCTCCATACCCATACCAATGATTCTAAATTTTTGTTCTCGTGGTGAGGATTCATATCTCAAAATTCTAGCGATTAAGCTTGCGCAATGTACTAATACGGCATCGGGCTGAGGTCACGTCCCTGGCCGAGTAACGGGAAAGGGGCAACGATGCTAAGGCACCGTTGTTTGTAATTATGCGACATGATCCAAGCGAACACAGACAAAGATAAAAAACAAGTAGCCGTGCCGAGTAGTGTTGAATACACTTGGGGATCGGAAACGTAGAACCCGCTCCTTGCCTCCGGTCATGAGAGCACTCTAAATTTTCATTGGAAGAAGCCATTTGACTGAATTTTGACAGTGTCACCGCCTGGCGCATGGGAGGAGAGGGTTAATCCCATCCCGTCATGTATTTGTCGAAGAATGGTTCTCTCCAAGAGCAAAGTCTTGGCGTCTCTTGGCTAAGAATTTTTTTGGTCAGGGAAGGAGTTCTGAATTGGATTCAGAGACTACAAGTGAACCGAGCGGGCCAGTCATTCAAACAAACTGTACACTCGGATTGTCGACTACGCCTCGTGTTCCCTTGCTTGGCTATGATTATGTACGAGTGAAGCTGTGATGGTGTCTATCCCCGTTAATGCAATGAGCCTTAGGCAATATTGCCATGTATCTAACACTCCGACTGATGTGACCGAGTACTGGACATTGGAAACCATTCTGCTTGTATATATTGGCATTTTGACAGGTTTTTTATATCGTAAACATTTATTCCTCTACAATAGCTATAAGAATACCTGTGATAAAAGATACGATTCACCTTTGTTCCTCATGGAAGACTGGCGATACCAATGATCTTCTGAGCACTGGGGAGCTTACGTCCCTTCAACGTGAACCCAAAGATTGTCGGACAACATCAGACAAGGAGGAGAATGAGTTGGTCCCAGGGCCCCGTCCGCTCTTTTACAGCTGAGCCTGAGGAGGCTCTCGAAAAATACAACCTGCTCAATGCACATCAACCTCAGCACTGTCATTATCACACACGCACCGTGACCGATATCGTCCCAAATCCTCGCATTGGCTCAGCCTGGCGGACGATGTAATTATGTACCAGAACTTGCATGACAAGGCCTTGCGAAGTGAGGCGGATTAATGGAATTATAGAGCAGTAGAACCCCTTGCCAAGCAAGGGAATTTAGACCGACCATAAAGATAAGAAACCTCCTTCCAGGAGAAGGTTCTCGGGAAGACCGGCTCTAGGGTTCATACACAGCGTTCAACAAACAAGGAGTTGTCTGTTTTTTGGATGAAGAGATGGGCTTGGTTTCCCAGCGAAGATCAAGAAATATACGTGCGCGGTCATTTTGGCGACTTCCAGCCCTTGCATTCCTACGGGGAAGGGTCATGGTTTCCGTTTTATATCACTCATGTCGCTGGACATTCATTCATCGGCGAACGAATATCTTCATATCATTTCATATCAGACCCTTGACATCCTGCTTCCAAGTGCACACCTTAGTAGCGTCTGTCGGGATAAACACAGCTCGAACGTCGCTCAAGGCAAAGGTACTCAAGCCCAATGGAAGAAGATTTGATTAAAGATTCAAACTACAAGTTGTCTACTGGCGAGCAGCAAGGTCCTATTCATCCAGCGGCCGCATTTCTGAGGTATCGTCTTAGCTGTTTGATGGCCTAAGCCTTCAAGTACAGACGTTCTTATCCGAAACGCTTGACACCAGCTACGATTTCGGTCGTTGCGGTGGAGCAACAAATCCCCCTCGGATGAAACGTTTGACGTGCGCTACAAGGGTGAGACCAATAAGAAAATACACCACCGTGAGGTGGAGATTCATGAATAGGAGCCATGACGTGATCCATTGACACGTGATTACTGTTCCCCCAGAACCTGCGCAGCTTTTGGGCGCCTAGTTGATACAGTCACCGTTTACCCATTCTCAGAGAGTTTTCGTCCGAGCGTATCGATCAACTTCTGAGGCAAAGAACTTATCATGCTGTCAACGATATCGTGTCATTTCTCGCGGAACTCAACGAAAAGCACGGCCAAGTTGCCAGAGTATGGAGAAGCACAGACGACGAGCTGATGGAGAATAGTTCTACACGCGAAGTGAATCTGCATCACAGACCAGTTCGTCCGGTGTTATGCCAAAAGTGTGCGTTTTATGTTACTACTAGAATCCTGCAAAAGAAAAATATAGGTCAAATCCTCCCCTGTCTAGGATCCTCTTGATAAAGACTGACACATTGCGCCCGTCGGGAAGACGCTTCGCAAATAGCGATGAAATCAGCATTGCATTGGGCCTGGATAGCTTGACTCATAAAGACACCACTATCAAGTCAATGGAAACGGTGTCTAAGGAGTAGGGGAGGCTCGATGCGAAGGTAATTTCATAATTTGACTTTGGATGACATCCATTCACTAAGAATATACCCATAGAAACGTCAGGATGAACGTGAGATGGGTGAAGCAATCCGTGTTGCTTCCCCTTCAGCTTTCGAGCGTAAACGGCGCGCCGCAACTCCAGTCGAAACTCCTTCACGATCCATGCCTGCATCGAAGCTATTGTCATCGACAGCCGAATACTGGCCAAAAACTGGTTTCTCCTCGAATATCCGAGTGAGAATTCAATGCCCACGTTCAAGGATTCTAGCACTTCTGATTTGGAACCTAGTAACAGAAGTTCAGGCATACGACACATCGGGTAGTTATCTACTGATTCAAATAAACACTGGCTTGGCATTGACCGCAGACCAGGGGGGGGGGCAATAATCCGCACCCTCCCTGACCGCTCGAATTGGTTGAACAACCGGTATTCTTTAGATCAACCATGTACTTCGTCTACTGTTTCATTTACTGCATACATTGACGGTTATCCACACGTAACAAAGATGGAAATTCCCCTGATACTATGCAGATCTATCCTAGAGGACAATGTATCGCCAACAGCCTGAGCCAATTATCCAGAGGCTATTCATTTTATGGGACCTGCGGTGATTCAAAATAAATCAAGTATCAAGTAAAACAGCGCACTAGTCGGAAGCTTCGATGAGCAATAGTGCGGCGGAAAGTCCTGGTTATGATGGATCCATAATTGAGAAATCAACCGCAATAAAGAGGTTTCATTACTAATGGAAGCAGACGCTCACGTCGCAGAAGTATACGAGGGATATAAGGGTTGGGGCGAGTACAGGAATCACAACAACGGATGGAGGAATAAAGGATCAACAGATATAGGGTGCGCGTCGGACGACGCACGCTGATTAGTGAAATTATTCTGCGGGTATACTGGCAGATAAAGACCATACGAAAGAAACCGCAGCGTTCAAACATAATTTTACCAACGCGATAAAGAACGTGCAGATGTTAGGGAAGGCGAATAGGGATATAAAGAATAGTAGTCCGTAGGAAGGGGGGGCTGCGAAGCCTTCAGCAGACATAGATTCCGCAACAATCCCGTTTTGCGTGGAACGGCGCAACAGTGTTGGCTGGTTAGCGCCTTTGTCAACAACCTCTTGTAAGTGTTAGACACGGGCTGAAAGGAATTAAGGACGGACCTGCGACCGCTGCCCAGGGCCCGGGCTTTTTCAGTCTGTTTCACCTTGCGTTTATTGGGGCGACCCGGAGACCCTGAACCTCCCCTTTTCACAGGAACGGTGGATGGTCCTGGGGATGGGTTACGCCGAGGCTTTCTAGAGGCTTTCGGCCTAACCTTTTCTTGGGCTGTCGGAGGAGTTCTGACTGCATTGCTCGCAGACGAGGTGGTAGCTCGGGATATATACCCAGCTCGCTGAGCTATATCATCTTCGTGCAGCTGGCTAGCTGCAGCATCCGGATCAGAATGATGCAGAGAAGCCATTTCTGGACCGGGTTTGTTTGAATTGGCTTGCAACTTCGCCTGAGAAGCAGACTTCCGGGCGGGTACTGAGGGCGGAGAGGAACGCAGAGGAGTTTCAGGGAGATCATTGGCGGCAGAGGGTCTGAGGCTGTTTCCGGATGAGTGATTGGCAGGCGAGACCGACGGGACCGTAACTGGAGCTTCGTGCCATTCTAGAACGCGAGTGTTAGGTGGGAAGAAAAAGGAAATGCAAGGCCTCGTACCAGTAGAGGGTTCAGGGTTCCTGTCAAGTTCTCGGTTA
The DNA here is from genome assembly GCA_027627405.1 of Leucocoprinus birnbaumii. Classification (NCBI taxonomy): domain Eukaryota; kingdom Fungi; phylum Basidiomycota; class Agaricomycetes; order Agaricales; family Agaricaceae; genus Leucocoprinus; species Leucocoprinus birnbaumii. Next base: position 12,207 of record JANIEX010000034.1, read on the forward strand.
GGCTGAGGTCCTGCAGCAGAACTGAACCAAAAGATTCCGTGTTCATGAAGTATTCCTTGCTTAGACCAGGCGACATAATGCTTACGGCGGATCGGGCTTCCTAAAGACGACGAATTCTGGGTTTTCTATAAACGCCTTGGCGAGGGGAACAACGTCAGCACTGGGCATGGAATGTGGGTTAAAGTTTGCGAAATCCCGGAAGGCAGGGAGATCGGATACAACAACGCTCTCTTCAAATTTATCCCAGGGAATGCTCTGGCCATGAAAGAGAAATTCTATAGAGGTAGTGCAGTTAATGGGCCAGCAAACCGGGGAAAATAGGTACTTACCCCAGAGTGCAACGAGGTAATCAATCAATAAGGTACGGATCTCTTTAACCGTCACGCCCTCGGGATCGAATGGACGAATAACTGGCATTTTCCCGTGCTCCACCGTTAAGAGAGGCAAGGGGGTAGATGGGTTTGAGGCTGTAGCGAAGGACGATTGCTCGTCAACAACAAACGGTCATTTATTGAGCACGACGTACGGGGGAGCCAGGCGTCTGCGAGGGCCTCGAATTTATCCGCCAAATGAAGTTCGTAAGCATCTAGGAAGTCGATTGGACTCTGTGAGGAGGTTTGAGCGTTGGATATTAGATACCTATTATACGTGGGTTGCTGGGTTATGCGGACGACAGGTAGGAACTCACTTTTTGAATTGAAGGCTGTTGTGAGAATCACGGTACGCCAAGGAAAGAAAGAAGATACCGTCGCCAAATTGTTTGTTATTCTTCCAGCCAAGAAGCTTCGAAAGGGTGTCGCTGGCCTTCAAGGGAAGCAATGGCTGGCGGCTGAAAACAACGACGCGAGATGAAGGAGAGGCAGCGCAGGAAACAGAACGAAACTCACCGTAAGACGTCTTCTCTTTTAGGGGGTTGCTTACTATCGAGTTTAAGCTGTGCAGCTTTAACTTTGTATTCCTGCAGCTTCTCGGAAGACATGCAAGATATGAGGCGGGTCACGGCGTTGTTCCAACGCGTAAGGAACTGGAAGTCATTGCCTCGATCCTCGGGAGATCCTCGAGCCTCGGCGAGGATGGTCTCCTTATAGTCCTCACTAATGAGATCTCTCACACCTGGGATACGGAGGATAGGGAGCGCCGCGTTGGTAAAAGGGTCATCCGCCGAGCCGGTACTTCCTTCATCGACCTCGATATCCGAGTAAACAGAGGATTCTTCAAACGGCGGAGGAGAGGGTAAATTCGGAGGTGCAGAATCGGAAAAACGACTAGGTCTGCGGCCTTTCAGTTTGCAGTGATTCTTGAACCAATAATAGATTTTCTTTTGGGGGTTAAGTATTCGTAGAAGACTAGGATCATAGGGCTCACCATTCGTTCTGCGGGGTTAACACTGCCAGAAAACTCTTTCTCGTACTGGGGAACAACGTGGTTAAAAACCCACTTCTTCATGTTAAACCCACCGGGAGTGGACCGCATGCTGATGCAAGTGGGTCCTAAACGTTCGAGAAATGAACGACGATCCGCAGGAAGCATAGATAACGAAAAGCAACGAGTGGAGGAAGAAAATTAACGAGCGGAGGGCAAATATTCGCGAGTGAGTGAACAAAATCAAAGAGTGGAAGGCGAATATTCGCGAGTGAGTGACCAAAAATCAAAGAGCGGAAGGCGATAATCCTTGCAGGCAGTCGACTGCCCGTTATTAATAGCCACGATATCTTGTATTTAGAAAGATACGTGTGTTGTCATGAACTGAACCGGAGACTCCATTCTCGGAGTGCTTCTGGCGATGCCAATACTAACTCGAAATGAGTGCTTACGATTTTGCTCGAAATGACAGAGGATCTGGGTGGACACGATTGAAGATCGAGATAGGCACGATTGGGGATCTGGATGAACGCGATTGAGGATCTGAAAGTCAGGAAATCGATTCGCGGTCCGATTAAGAGTGGAATGGAAAGTTTTATGTTGTCAAAGTTGACAGTCATCTTTGCGCCCCTTCATTCTTGGAAGCAAGGCTTGGAGCTAGCCAAAAATGTGTCGCCGTGACCGATGGTGAATCGCCGTCTCAGGAAACCGCTGAACTCCCCCGTGCAAAGTCTTTTGGTATTGCGACATGCGTGGGGTCCATCGTTGCTTTGTTGCTGGATCGATATAGCGGGCAAACGTTGCAAGAAAGGTCTGCCCAGTGGGATACTTGATGAGCTGCGAGAACAGTCCGATGAATCTCACACCTTTCGCGGTCGAGATCATGATGAAGATTTTCATAGTCACGTGCCGCTAAAACTGCGCAGGATTCCGATTCCAGGCGCCCAGCCACGAACGGATCAATGAATTGATTCAGAAATAGATAAGTTGGCCACGAATTTCTTTCTCCCTTTCCTAACCCCCACTCCCCCCAACATGGATGTTCCGCCGTTGGACTTAAGCACCTCTCCTTCCTTCCTCAGTTTTCAATTTAGGACGAATGTCCATACTACTGGGATACCCCTCTATGACCTTATACCCAGGTTCCCTGAACAATACCAGGAACCGTTAGCCGTATGTCCCCCCTTCACAAAATATTTGATTTCGATTTTTTGTTGACTTTTCATTCGTCACGTAGCCTTTCTTTGAACGACTTGATCTATTCACGAAGTCCGGATATGCTTCCGTTCCCTCTTTTGCCAAGCTCTTTGGGCATGAGGGCGACAACGCCGCGGACGTTCAATACGCGAGAAATAAAGGCAACGTAGACTCCGACGCATCGCGGTATCTCTTTGCCTACGGCGTGGCAGATATACTCTGCTGGGTTCTCATGGATCCACCTCCTCCACCTCACCCTCGTTCCACTTTTGCCGGTGACTATTTAATTGAGAGCTTCACCGACCGTGACTCTCTCCTCAGGGGATGGAATACTTGGGTATGTATTTTGACTGTTGGAACGATAAAAACTCTCAACTTTTGTCAGCTCGGAGGAAAGAAAGACCACAATCTGAAAGAAATCATTTCAAAAGCTGAAGAGAGTCTCGCGCCGCTACTCGAAGGCCAATCTGCCGCGAATACAAGTTTTGTGCTTCCGGGGAACTTGGATTTCCGCAATTTGTTTGACATGCTTGGGGCTCAAATGAACGATCTGGCAGGTCGCAATACGTTAGCCAACATCACCAGTGCTTGTCTTAATCTTGCGTTGGTCACTTCGAACGTAAGCCCCGATAACGAGTCTCAAATTTGCATTAATTTCATGTTTTCCAACCAGGACATACTCACAATTCCGTATGGAAAGGTCGATCAGGCGGCTGTTCTCGGCATTGAAAAAACGAGGATGCCGGATAATTTCCTTTATGCGGCGAATCTACCAATCATGACCAGCATAGCACTGACCCCCGCCTTCCTCCTCTCGGGAATGTCGCTCCTCGAGCGTCAGCGATTCATGGATATGATAATGGTTAGGAGTTTCCCCGTCCACTCGTGCCTGTGCTAATGGCGATATCACAAGATGTGGAACGGTATACACCTACCTCGGACGACGTTCTGGAATGATATGTCACGAACTATCTGGGTTGCTATAATTGAGACGGGGGTACTGAAGCAACCTCTGGCGCAATCCCTCTCCAAGATGTGGCCGCAGCTTCGTGGGTTGATTGCTCAGAGCGAAAACGAGCGTAGGTTTAAAAGCTCCCGTGCACCAGTAGTTGGAATTAATGATCGCTATTTTTAGTCACATTCAGCATTCCGCCCCTTGTCCGAAATAGTCGGTTCCGTGATCTCGAACCAGCGCCTGCGGTACGAGTTTTATTCGGTCGATCCGGTGCATTCGAGCTCACTCACATTGCACTAGTCCATTCCCTCGACGTCCATCACTGCCGCGCCTCCGACTTTGGCCCCCCCACCTCAGACGCAAATTCTCGAATCCCGAGAAGTTTCCTTACCGCCGCAAACTCACACTCCTCCCCCCGCCTACTCTCCTGCTCCCACCGAAGCCAACGATGCACCAACCTCCGCTGCTGCTTCCCACAATAGCCCCTCCACCAGTTTGACAACTCCTCTGTCCTCTCGGGCTGGCCATGGATTTTTTTCTTCCCCGTTAACGCCGTTGCCAAATGAAACTCAAGCATCGGCGGTGACCTCACCTGTGCCTCGCAGGCATTCCCGGATGGCATCAACCCCTTTGTTGAAGAAAGCAATGCCTGATTTTAGCAATAACACAGATCGTCGTGAGTCAGCTCGAATTCGTAGGGCCATCAATGCGTTTTACGGCAGTCGCTCATTCACGAAGCGGCTGCCAACAAGTTTGGCGTCCCGTAATCGAAGAACCCGGAAACGTCGCCGTCGAGCGCGAGACTCGATGGATCTTGAATCTGAGGAGAATGACTTTGAGGAAAACAACAGCTCTGATGAGGAAGAGCATCTAACAAAGCTATCTGGCAATACAACGGCTCACCCTGACGCAGAGTTTTATCGTTCCATTTATAATCGGGAGGACGTGGTAAGTTATTGAGATTTCTACCATTCGATCCCCTGGCTAAGCATACTTTGCAGAAATGGGGTAGTCACGCCGCTGAACTCGAGATTACCACCGATAATGTGAGCCTGGAGGCCTGGTCCCCTGTTTTTCAACGTCACTTACACAAGCACAGCATCTGGACCTTGACACGGAAGTTCCGCTCTACGACATCCGAGCGCATGCGATGACCTCTTGGAGAGTTCGTGCCCATGTGAGTTGAACCTGGTGAGGTCGAAATTTGGTTGTACTCACTACTTTTAGACCACGAACCAGGCGTCGTGGATGACTGATGTCTTCAACAACCTGCCTGAGGCCCCCCTGGGCTGGACCTATGGGAAAGACCACCCACACTTGTTTACGTTTCGGAAATCCGGCTATGGGACAATCTCTGGCACCGATAAAAACCGCGCCTTTGCATCTCATCATTTCGTTCTTCTTCCCGATGAACAAAGTGATTCGCTCTCAACTCGCTCCATTGTCATCAACGATGAGCCCCTTCAGTTTGACAACAATCTGTTGAATGCTATCAGCGGTTGGAACCTGTCAAAGCGCTTTGAAATTCGCGGTAAGTGCTCTGTGTGGTACGTTTGCACTTCTTGAAGGGCGTCTAACATCCGATTGCATAGACTTCTCGTTTGTCAGTCCAAGTGAAGACGGCGCTTTGAGGTACGCACCTCTTACCACGCTCACAAAGGCGTTGAAAGAGGATACGGGGAAGATACTCCACTGCCTCAGCATTCCGAATTACGACTTCCCCCTTCGAAATGGACCCAACGCCCTCTCATGCGATCACATCGCATGGGGGGCAACAACCAACGTGTCCTTCCTTGGCTCCGATCCCACATATCCCCACTCCGTCATGGAATGGTATCTTGCTGGCTTGAACGGCTCGTATTCAGACTTCCACGTCGACACGAATGGGTTTGCAACCCGGATCTCTGTTCTCACTGGCAAGAAACTTTGGATTATCGCTGAGCCGAAGGAGGAAGAGGAGGAACCTGTTGAGAGGGCGTCGTGGCCCGCGTGGTTGGAGTTCTGGCGACAAGAATCACTGGATCTATCACGATTCCGTCTATACCCAATCGTCATGACCCCAGGGACAACGCTGTAAGTGTTCAACTTCTACTGTATCAAGTTATTCTGACCCTGTGCCAAGAATTATGCGTCCAGGGACGCTTCATGCTGCAATCACACTCGAACCAACTGTTATGTCAGGCGATCACTTCTACCACATCGGCTCCCTCCAGGACTCGATCTGGGGATATTATCATACGTTTGTCAATTCCCAGACTTTAACCAACACCGATCACAGCAAGGTTGCGTTCCGGGCATTCCACAAAATCCTCGGGCTCATATATATCAAGTATATTCAGGTCAACCCAGTCACCGGTGAGAAGCACATGCATTATGTCAATTTTATCCCGATCTGACTTTGAACACAGGGCTGCATATTCACGACTCAGAGTGGCTATCTGACTACGTTCCTGATCTCTCAGATAGGTGGGGTCTTTGGACCACCATCCATCTTTGCATTCTGCTTAACTTCGGCGGCGCGGTCTACCTCCCGGCCTACATTCCCTCACATCCCGACTTCGATTGCGAATCACGCGATAATATCATGGCTGCCCGGGGTTTGGTGCGTACGGTCATCGAATGGCTCGACCGAAATACCGAGCTCCCTGAGCAGCCTGGGTCGTTCATGGCCATGTACAACCTTGAACTAGTGCACACTGCCACCTCCCTCGAAAACTATATGAACAGTCGGGACAGCGACCTCCAAGAACAAGGATCGGAACTCGAGCCTATCGTTGGTCTCACCGATTTTCAGCGAAATGCCAACTATGCTGTAGAGGGACAGAGAGGAATCAGCGACATGTGGGACCTTTACAGCGGTCTCGTTGAACAAAACGCTGTTAAGTGGAAGTTCGGTCTGAATTTGAGTGCCAATGTCGCCGTGAAATTAAAACCGACTGATCAGTGGGAACAACATGGTGAGGTTCAAAATCTTATTTGTTTTTACCTACTCACCTTCCTCTCCCTAGATTTATGGTATTCTGGCCGCAGCGAAATTGAGGACTTCCCCGGAGCTCTATCCGTCATACCGCCTGAAGCCGCCTATGTTGGGCCTCTAGTCCCAGCCCAACATGAACCTCATACCCCGGGTGGCAATAGTACTGATAATGATGCAACTGGGGAGGAGGATACGACTGTCGAGCCTTGATAGCACGTCTTTGTGAAATGTATCGCATATTCCCGTTTTGGTCCACACCGCCTTTATCTTCCGTACTCTCCTTTGTATCGTCTTGAAATCCATCGTGCCGTCTATATTGGATCCTGACCTGCTCTGAAGAGCACTCGAAGTCGCCAACGGTGCGAAAGTAGAAGTACGGGGAGCTTCCAATTTTTGCATCGTTGATTGCAATGGAGGACTGGCGTTTGGAGTACACCGGCAGACATTCCCGTCCTATTAATACCGTCTGTTGTTCTTCTGTTTGAGCTGCACGAGGGGACAGTGCCTGAATTAATCCGTCTGGGCAAGGGTAATGAATCGCTCCAGCTAAAGAAAGTACAAATCGGACTATATATTCACCGAGAGTCTTTTGTTCCATTACCCCACATCTTTGATTCTCGACTGCACTATGCCCAAGGCACCCATGGCTCGCAATGGCATTTGGGACTTGGATCACATAAAGCCGCCGCCCAAGAAAAAGGCCAGACATTACAAGTTGACTGAGTTGAAGCTGGGCAGTTCGGGGTCTTACCCGTCGGGGAATCAGGAGAAGGTCGATCGTCCGAAATCGTCAAAAGACACAGGGAAGTCCGTGCATGAGCAAGAGGGCGAGGGTAACAAGGAGGAAGGCCAAGGTCACAAAACATCTCGCAACCAGGTGTGCTCTTTGTGCAGCCATACAGCTATTCAGTATTCATCTTCAGGTATTTTAGACCATGTCCGCAAGAATGGAGCCTTTCACCCTCGCAATTCTCGCTCTTATACAGGCGGAGATCATTGGTCTTGAAGGCGCTAGCACCCGGGCTAACGCGAGATGTGCGAACTGTTCCCCGTCGAGCACTTCCAATTCACCCTCAGCTGCCAGCACTTCCCTTCCTAACACCGCCTCGCCTTCGCCAAATTTAGCCCTGTATCGCTGTTCTGACTGCTTCCATTCCGAAGAAACGTGTTCGGATTGCATCCTAACACAACATCGTTATCTCCCTTTCCATCGCATCCAGACATGGACGGGAACACATTTCGAAAATACAACCCTTGCTACTCTCGGCTACGTACTTCACCTCGGCCACGAGGGTTTGCCTTGTACAATGAGTGACGAAGATCCATTGGAATGTGTGATTGTGCATACGAACGGAATTCATACCCTCCCAATTGGCTTCTGCAAGTGTAAACCCAAGGACCACAGTCGGCTGGTACAACTTGTGAGCAGTCGATTGTTTCCATCTACCGTCGATGCTCCGAGGACGATGTTTACGTTCCATGTGCTGGAGGACTTTCACCGCCACTCCCTGAGCTCTAAGGGTTCTGCGTACGACTACTATGAAGCATTGAAGAGACATAACGACGCCGCATTTCCTCGAGCCGTGCCGGTAAGTAAAATATTTTCAAAATATTGAATACAAAAAGCATTGATTCTATCACCAGGATCGTTATGCTTCATTCCTGCTTGTAATGCGCTTTTGGCGTTTCTTGTCCCTTTGCCGTTGGGCCGGTCAAGAACACGGAATTGACGGCATTTTAACCCATCATAGACCGGGGTCCCTAGCAGTGTGGTGCCCCGCTTGCCCTGAAATCGGTTTCAATGTTGACGAAGACACAGTGAAATGTGCATGGGAAGATAAAACGTGAGAGTTCTAGCCGCACGTGCCTCCAGACCGTTGTTGACAGTCCCAGCCATATCTATACTCTCTTTATTTCGGCGGACGGCAACTTCCGGCTTCAACTCAAACGCAAAAACCACGATCCCAAAGACAGAGCCTTAAACAACGGGAATGCCTATTTTGTTGAGACCAACGCTTATAAACAACATTTAAAGACACTGGAGGTTCCGACGGAAGTAGGGCTTTCTCAAACATAATTCAAACGGCAGGACTAACTAGTTACTATGATCTTCTCAATCCAGGAATCCACGTGCGCTAGACTCAAAGCTGTTCGCCAACAAGACCGTGTCAAGTTCAAAGATGCAGTTGTCTCAGGTCTTGTTGGTTTCCAATGCACCCGCCATGGCCAGTGGATGAGTCAAGGAATGGTAGACCTCGAGAAAGGAGAAACGTACATCCGTCATCTGTTTCTTGATTAAACCTTGGCTGAAAGGAGAATAGGTATAGCAGGACTGATTACGCGTTGGCTCATGCACTAGGAATGGAAGCTCTGCGACACCGCTGGATCATGCTGAGTTACGACATCTGGTGTCAATATCATCGTAATCTCCCGAAGAGATTCAAGGAAAAATTCGACTACCTTTTACCAACAATCAAATCAATGCGCGGAGCGATTCCCAAAATGCACATCCACAGTCACAATTTCCAGTGTCAAGTTGATCACTCATTTTACTACAAGAAATACTCAGGAATGACTTGCGGAGAGGGGATTGAGAGCTCTTGGTCTGAGCAAAACCACGCCGCAAATTCAACCAAAGAGGCAAACGATGGTCACCGTCATGACACACTGGACGACTTCAATGGATACTGGAATTGGTGCAAGCTCGTACAACTGGGTTCGTACTCTTGCTATCCATGAGGCACTATCTATGCCAATAAATTATCAGATACTTTCCTTTTTCGCCAGGCAAAGCGATTCTACGAGCGATACGAGGCGGTGAAAGAATCATTTACGAGCTTTACTGAGTTTCTTCCAGATGAACTACGTGAACAGTGGCAGCGGGATTCCGAGGCTGCAAAATCTAACCCGGGACTGTTCGAGATAAACGACACTTGTAGTACCATTTTGTCACCCTTATTCAGGAACATGCACTAATCAGTTAAATTAGCTCCTTCAGAGCTTAGGTCATATGCAGAGCTTGTTGAAGGGGAAGCAGACGCCGATTACGGACTAAGTGGGTTTATACTCGAGGGGCTTGAGCTCGAGGATCGCCTGTAAGCTTAGGTATTATTGCTGTCCTGTCAAACTTTTATAGTGACTATCCAACCAGCGCTGAGCTGAAGCTCACAAACGGGTCAAGTGGCACCACTGGTAGCTTCCCCAGTGACGACGAATATGAAGATGGGCCTGACTTGATAGATCGCCTGCAGAATTGGAGAACACAACAGTCGGAGCTTTTCCCTCTTCTTCGCCCGCTCCCTCCAATATCCGAGGATGACTTCGGTGAAGTTGCCCTCCACTTGCCTTCCTCATATCCAACAGATGAGCACGCAGCACTTGGCCTTACTGAGGCTGCCAAAGCGGAGGTTGAGCTCCGTAAGGGTCGGGGGTTTGATATCCTCAGAGCTATGCGCGAAGAGATTTATCGCGCTGATTATATTCGTGTTACCCGCAAACTCGAGGGCGAGGGCTCAACTGTTAGAACTCGCAATTGGACAGTATTTGACGAGACAGTCGAGCGACAAGAGCTTCTGTTGTCCAGATATGGAGTTGTTTATGGAATTCTTCTAAAGATGAAGGCGGCTGAGGGTCTGTTACCCATCACAAAGAGCGACCTTTGGGTCAAGAGTCCATTTCAGCCACAACAGTTGGGCGATTCGTCGAGGCAGAATCCATGGTTTTGGGCAGTGGGCAAGCCCAATAGTATTACATACGAGAGTTGGCTGATCGAGAGTGAGTGGTATTTTATCAAAGACTATTCTTGACAGTTCACAACGCCCCCCTGATTCAGTTGAGCGTGCGAGGTGGTTTCGAGAACGAGCCTTACTGGAGCGCCTCCGTGAGGAGTTGGAGATTCTGAACGAGGAATTTCGTAGGACACATGTATCCTTTGCAAAGATGGAGGAAGTTTGGACGAAGCTAGCGGAGGGAGAACACCCGAATGCGGGATATGCTGCATACGCTCATCGTCATGCAGCTATGTACAAGAGGCTAGCATATCAGTGCTCCGTTACCTGGGAGAAAGCCTCGCCGTGGTTGAAGATAGAGGAGAACGCCAGTTGTTAGTCATGCAAAATAACATCTCGTTATTATCTCGTGCACTACTGCTATCGCACAATAACCTCCAGAGTGTGCGTGTTGGTTAATTACTTCCCTTCAATGCCGTTAGTTTCGTAGGCATTTGCGAAGCCTCACACCTATTGGCTTTCAAACACCTGATATGCCGTACAGGCGTCCGTCTAAAGATATCATAGTCGGTCCAATTTCAGGTTATAATAGAGTTCTTTCAAACCGCTCTTCATATGATCAGGAAAAAACTCCCACCCTGATTGAGGCCAATAAGCATTGAGTCACTAGGGTCTGCTCAAAAACCGACACCCGGTCCTGGTTGCTGAGTCTCCAGCAAATTGGGGCACGATTTGCGAGAATATATCGTCAGTATAGATGAATAAAGACAAGCGGCTTTGATTGAAAATGAGCCCGCTCAGTATCGCGACGCCTAACTAATTTGAAACATATTCACATCCAATTCCAAACATAAAGGGACAAAAACGAATAGATTGCTACAGTGCGTAAGGCTACAAGTCAGGTAAACTATTGGTCAACAATACAAGTAGAGAGTGAGTGAAACAGTTCGGATGGCAGAAAGCGAAGTCAACGCCAAGTGGTGGGGTGAGTTGAGTGGTGATAACTTCAATGGGTCACTGTGCGCCTCTCGAGCTGCACGAGGCGGTCAGATCGCAAGTGTTCGATTTTCCCAACATGCGCTAACAATAGTACCGCTGCCTAAGTTGGCACGGCAAGCCTCTAGTGCTTGGTGGGACGCAACAAAGGTGGCGGATTTTGGCTTCAACGTTTCACCGGAACCCTCAGCAGTGATAGGCTCTGACTTGAGGGCACATGAGATTGGCTTGGCTCGCTGGTCTCAACTTGGTTCATGTGTATACGAGCGAAGGAGTCAAGGAATTGAATGTGAGCTACAAGACAGCGACGGTAGGTTATATGTTTCGAACACAAAGATCAACAACTCACGTCAATGACGCACGCGTGGCCTTGCACGTACACTACAAAACCCCCTCCCCCTGCCAACTGTCCTTTCCTTCGCTTTTTTACCACCCCTCTTCTTTCCTGCAATCCGCCGATCCCTCCGCATATTACAACCGATCAGCCCTACCCACGTCCCAAGTTATCTACGCCAGCGATATCGTTGCTATCAAAGCACAGTGTCGTAAGGTGCGTCCGACAGGCTAGTCGAGAGGCGACAAAGGCCTTAGAAGACTAGGCCTTGGTTACTGCTGGTGCTGGTAACTGACGGACATCGTTTTGAGCCTGAAGCTGAAGACTGACTCACCGCTTAATCTAGTTACTCAAAAAGCGAAGGAGAGAGCTATGACGAATCAAGGTAAGCCTCGTATTGCGCATATAATCACTCAGATTACTGACCTGGAATATACCAGATTAGCTGCATGACCACCCAGCCAAATGAGTGCTGAAACGCGTCACATCGTCAACGGACTTGGCTGCAAAGGCTACTAAGCGAAAGAGTAAGTGCTTATATGCTATTGAGGTATGCATATACTCGAATTCGGCCCAGAATCTCTGGACCGGATCGACGGCTCCGTCAGTCGTGGAGGTGGTAGAGGTGTTAAAGGGACCCGAGCTCAGGGTCATAGCGGTGTGTGGGTTGTGATCCGGGCGCTTGCCAGAGCCATCACGCCATCAAACTTACCTTCCTCCACCAGTGCTCACAGCTTCGGCTCTCAAACCCACTGACTCAAAGGCATCAAAAGTAAGTGATTTCACCTCTCGCATGTACGCAGTTTCGATGATCCACATCGCTCACTACCAGATTCGTGATGGCGACCCGGGCATTTTTTCTACATTTTTCGAGTGACCTTTAAGATGCCATCGTCGATGCCCGACATATATCAAGTAATAATTCAAAGTATACTGGCCAAATTCTTTCTTCATTCTGTCCTTATTGGTCTGAATCTTCTGTTGACCCTCTCAAATGGCCACTCACTCACGGCAGACGGCAGATGGACCTGATCAATAACCAGGACCCTTCCCTGACCACACAAACTGCCTGAATCATCAATATTGCGATTTTCCCGATGTATTCAAGGAAGTCTTGTGTTACAAGCAGGTGAATTGTGGTGAATGCATACAGCTACCCGTGACGATTCATGTCTTTCAATTCCTCCAACGTCGAAAACAACGAAATCCCTTCCTCCCAGTGCATTTTGCGGTTTGCTACGATCTCCGAATAGTCCCGCTTCCTCCTTCGCTGCAGCTCGGCCAGGGTGATGAACCCGTTGTCTACAAAACGAAGCAGTCCAGCTGGGCAGTATTGTGTAAAGGATGCACGTTTCTCTACAATCGAAATCGGCACATTGCCGTGGATGAATAAAGCGGATGGTATCAGAATAGTGGAGCCAGGTGGAAACTCAATGACCAATTTGAGATCCTCAAGGACAAGGTGACCGCCTTTCGTTGGATCAAAATCGCCAGTCGTTGTTATCGCACACCAGCCATAAGAAACATTCTTAGGATCCCGATGCCTGTTGGTCCACGCTTTGGGTCCAAAATTGAATGCCGCCGAGGGATAAACGCCGCTCGTGATGCGTTGCAGCTTCGCGCCGTATTTTTTGTGACCGAACAAAAGCCGGAGGCGCATTCGATACCTGGCGTAAACTCCCGGGCTCCAGATCTTGAACGAGTCTGGCTGGTTTCTTTAGTGGTCAAAACGACGTGTTAATCAAGAACCTGACCGTTTTGGTGTCGAGCAATTTCCTTAATGAAGTCGTTCTTGAGCAGCTCCTCCACAACGGGCTCGTATCTACCCAAATTGACGTTTGTTGGATGTAGAGAACCTTGGCCTGGAGTGAGCCCCACATTCAAGACTGGATAGTCTCCTCTGATGTGATGCTTATCCTTGTCATAAAAAACGATAGAACTAGCTGCCGAAGCCATTGCTTCGTACACCCCCCGACATTTTATCTCGTATTCGTTGACATTGGGCTCACCAGCGAGAACAGCACATACTCTTTGATCAATATCCAGTATTGGCCGCGGTGTTTTACCTAGTATTAAACTTTCATTTAGAATATCAAACGAGATGTGGGAGTGTAACTGACCATCCCAGGGTATGTATTCGAACTGATTGGCTTCGAGGTCCGCCAAGTCATAAGGTTGTTTGAGATTGGACACCTCTTTGAATGGTTTGCCTTGATAACCTCCTTCCGCCACCGGAAGAGTCCTTATGTTCAAGCTGGTCTCTATTGGTCGACAACGTGATACAAGAGCGCAACGTCCACAATCCAAATCGAGATTCAGGGTGACTTGTGGGTTATTGTTTGGGATTCTAGGAGGGCGAGGTACCTGAGAATCATTCTGGGTTTAGAGACGTGGTAGAGCCTGGCGCAGAAATTATAAACCTCGGTCGACTTCATCGAATTATTGTAGTTCTTAGTCGGCGGCGCACGACGGAAAAAAAACCTCCACATACTTACTCATACTCTTGATAGAGTCACGTGCCTTATCAACGGACCGAGTGTTGACCAAGCGTGATGGAGCAGGCCAATCTCACTCCCCTCGATCTTCATCGGATACCCGACCCGCCGGCGTTCCTCGTTCATAGCCACAAGCGCTCAGTACTACAGCTTGACAAAAAATTGCGAGGCCCAGAAACAGTTCCTAGTATTGAGAAACACTCCGAGTCCGGACGGGGTAACCTGTCGATGACAGCAGCTCAGTGGGACCTTCACCTCAGTGGAACAGAGGGTTTGTCAATTCAGCTCCACTCGTAAGGCGTAGTGTGTACTCGTAAGCACTGCACAAGTGGGGACGAATCCAACATAATCAGCACTTATCCGCTCGCCATGCGCCAGCGGTGCTCGCGATGCAACACTTAGATATGCAACCGAAATAGCCCGACCTCGTCCGGTCCTCGACGACGGCAAATGTCCTGTCATGTCCTGTAAAGTGCTCTTTCGGAAGCTATAAATTAAACCCACTCCGTATTTTGAATTATTCTCCTAGATTTCCCAGCGGCAGGAACAAGCCGTTGAAAGATGTCTTGCTAACGGCCTTCCGATTGTTTATGTCTCCAGGTACACCGCTTGATTACCTCGTAAAGTGCTACAGCATTCTGGAACCAGATGACATGGCCGAAACTGGAGTCGAGGGTTGGGTGGAGCGAACGCAGGCAAAGACGCAACGGAAGGTCCTTTTAGTTGAGCGATGGGCTCCAGTTGAGTCATCCGTTAAAGCTGCAGGTAATTAATGCCAGTCGTCTTATAGAATTTCTGAAGACCATATAACTGGGCCCAACAGCCAAATTGCTAGCTTGATCCAAGGAAGGATCAATGTTCTAGTATACCTCCTCTGACGTTGTCCCCCAGCCCCGCACAGACAGACGCCATCGTCAATAGACGTGCTTCACCGGGGTCCGGTCAACGTTCCTCCATCAATCGCTGCATGGAAAAAGATATACCACTCGAAACCGCAGAAAGGTGATCTTCTGCAGATAGAAGCTTCTGGTATGGCGGAACAACTGACGATACTTCTGTTTGAATTGTGTTGGAAGATACTGCCACAAGAGTGCACACATTTAAGATCGCGCGGCGAAGCTCGTGTAGTCAATCTCCGGGAGCTTTTTCCCTCGCACGACGAAGTGGTTTCCTGAGTCTAGACGAGCATTCTCAGGCCGGACTCCACGATGGAGAAACGGGAAGAGACCGTTGATTAGTACTGGTTTACACCTGGGTATGCAGCCAGACCACTGGTCTCTTTGTTGCACTATGCAATGACAACACTTGGATCCGTTTGTCTCCGAAGCTCATGTATCCAGGTGCGAGCTTTCTCGAGAGACGATGACTATGTGATAACCTAGACCGTGACTACCGCGCATTGTCATTGCGATAGTACATGCGGCCTGAGAGAGGGTATGAATCCAACATCTCCAATTTGACCGTTAAATGGTCGTCAATTGTCACTGTCTGCGTAGGGAATGCGGCTGGGGTCGAGTGAGAAGATCATGATACACCATGCTGATACAACCCACGGCCTCTTGTGCTCTCTCGGTAGCCATCGAACTGGTCTTGAGGAAACGAAAGAGTGAGCATCGTGGCAGGTCCCCTCAGTTCAGTCTCTAGCCGTGAGCGCCATCATGACGTCTGAAGGAGGAAGGACGTGTTACGTTGAAGGAATGCACGCATGGTAGTGAGACAGACCGTGGCTGGCAAAGCACCCTGAGAATGCCAATTGTTGTCTCTCAACCTTTCGAACTGGATTCGAAACACCTTACTTAAAGCACAGTGTTCGCATATTCATGCGATGTACCTGAGAGACTAAGGCTGAGAAGGCGCCAGTACGCTGACTACACCGGTGACGCTGATAGTACTGAATCAGGCTCATATGGAAATTGCGACTCATGTACTGGTCGTCTCGTCCCTGTTTACTTCGAATATTTTGAAGCGTTAGGACAACATCGTTGTCGAAAGGACGAGGGAAGAATATTGGCGCGTGACACAATCTGTGTGGAAGCAATTATAGAAAGTATACGGAGGGGATACAATCAAGATTATCTGATATTTCTGCACCAAGAGTCGGGTACAGGACTGTGAGGAAGGGGGTAGTGTCCGTGGTCATGACCCTCTTCTGATACGAGCAGAATAGGAAAGGCTGCATACGAGAGAGATGAAGAAAGTCAGATTACAATAACCGAGGATATAGAATGCGTTGCGGCATTATTTCATTCGGTGTGGAGTACTGGATCAGCAGCCTGTTCTTTCCTTTCACTGAGTAAAATGATTCAATTCGTATGCTCGGAGGATAAGCAGCAGCTATGTGTACTTACCCCTGAAGATCACCAGTGATATTAGTAGCTGGTTTAGATTTCGGGAGCTCACGAGGAAGACACTCGTTGGCAAGCTGTTTAAACTTTTCGGCTACGTGTATGTTATATGTTTGGATAAACTCCCTCGAGGAATCCAGAGCGTCGCCATGTACGCTCGTGTTGGAAATCAAGAATCTGGCAAGAGAAATCTCAGAATGCAAAATACAAGGACCGAATGTGTCATCAACGGACCTCTTCACGTTAATCGAATTAGTACGGTCCCGAAAGGCAATAGCAATAAATACTAGACCGTCACCAAACTGGCCATCGTTATTACCAAGGAGCGCCAACACCTCCGAGGTAATTTTGTATTCTAGGTCTCGTCGACGCCTTTCGATAGGTAAGCCACCGAGGAATCAGTTTACGCCAATCAGCATACCTTTTTAACTCATCCTCTGTATTCTGAGAAGCCTGCGACTGTGGCGCGCCCATGGTGTTGTTTTCTACGGGGTTACACCGACGCTCGAAGAAACTATAGATAAACTGCAATGCGTTGAGAAGAATGCAAAAACTTAAAGGACTAACCCACCTTCCAGTCCAATTGAGTGTCTGTGTCGGGAAACTGGGCTTTATACAGGGGCATGAAGTCTTGCACTACCCATCGCTTTAGGTCGAATGGGCCAGACAAAGCCTGTAGTTGACCGCATAGTGGCATGAAGGTGTCGAGATAAGCACGACGCTCAGGTGTTAACATGGCTGAGAGGAACTCCTTAGTGAGGAGGAATTTCTTCCGACGGTCATTCTAGACGCCGTTATTTCAAAGATTCGACGCACTTCTATCCCATACGTTCCATTCGCCACGTATTTTTCAGACCTCAAATAGCAGAGAGCATTCATCTCGATCATCGGCCCTGTATCCACAAGGATGCATTTGGGCCAGTCACAGAACTTTTGACTTGTTCTGATCTATTCAGGGACATATCATCCGATCGCACCGATGGTGCTCTATCTGTAAGTGAGATTCGAAAAATTTGCATGGGGCTCCACGCAAAGTTTCGGATCTCACCCAAAGCGGTTAGGCAAGGCACAGAAAAAAAAACAGAAACCAGGGTTGTAAATTGATATTATATGTCAATCAACTTACTCGCTCTAGTGGCAAAACAATCTCTGCGACCGTCGTACGATTGATCTGCCAGCAATCTCCACTTCACTACTCCCCCAAATGGATAGCTAAGCACCTTGTGAAAAGAAGAGCCGGGCCCATATGGTTAGCAGAGGGTTACAAAAGCTCGTCATCTAAGTTTATTGTACACACCGAATTAGAGGGAATCAATGAATGCAATTACGGCTGTTGAAGGGACCACCCCCGCTCAAACAGCTGATGGGAGTTTGCAGCACATCGTCATCCTTTTGGGACCCGAAGGGCATCTGGGACGGCTGATGGTGTCGGATGAAGAAGCGTC
This sequence comes from Leucocoprinus birnbaumii, assembly GCA_027627405.1. Taxonomy (NCBI): domain Eukaryota; kingdom Fungi; phylum Basidiomycota; class Agaricomycetes; order Agaricales; family Agaricaceae; genus Leucocoprinus; species Leucocoprinus birnbaumii. Next base: position 30,041 of record JANIEX010000034.1, read on the forward strand.
TGGCTACACGGAGAACTCAAGGATGGAGCCATTGTCCTGTCTTCAGTCGCTTTAGTTTTAACTTGAAAAGCCGTCTTGAAGCCTGCTATGCAAAACACTGCGTCTGCACCGCTTGAGGCAATGCCAGAACCTGCGCAGGTTTTGGCACGTGACAACGAATCTCCGAGTACGAAATCCGCCAGAGGCAAGTCTTGCACTCCAAACATGTACACATTTGATGTACTGGTGCAAAATGGACAAGGCCGAAGTTCGAGAAGGTGATGATGGTGTGAAGGAAATGGAGCGGTAGTGGATCGGTGTCCTTCTGCTACCGGTCACTGACGCAGGTAAAGATAGTAAATGGACTGATTTAATGGGTTTTAATTCGAGTAATACTTCAGCACAAATGCACCGATCCAAAACATTGCTGAGAAATAAGACGAGGTTGAGCAGTGTCAAATCGAGCTGAGACGATGATGATGGAGTTGAACTCTTCAGTCGGAGAGATGGAAAGTAATAAGGAGTGTATTTCGGTGAAGAAAATGTAGATACAAACTTCGGTATTATAATCAAGCTCAAACTAGTGGGTACGTGAGACCAGAGCCCAGTGACGAGTAAACAAGCAAGATTTTGAATAAATCGTACTCGCAATGAAAGAAAAGGAGTGCGGGAGGGAAAGGAAAGTGAGCTACCATTAAGCGATCTGAGAAAATAATGAATGAAACGAAGCGAAAGAGTCCTAAAACAAGCTCATTGTGATATGAGCTTGATTTTCAAGAGGGATATTGGAAGTGCTCGAGATGAGTCTGAAGGAGGCTGGGTTTTGATGCGCCGTCAAGGATGCTGTCGTGCCGACAGGGTATACTCACGACGGTACGGTGTCGAGATAACTGATAGGAAATGATAAGAGATTGAAAAGAAGGGGAGAAATCAAATATTGCAGGGAGAGGGAATGCAGCCGTTGGCACAGTTGGCAGGTAGCGAGCAACAAATCTTTACACTACGGCATTTTCGGAAGCCAATCGGCGGCGAGCTCCCCAAGTCTTTTCGTAAGATGGGTGTTGTAGGCGTCCGTAAATTCAGAAACCGTGCCTGAACTGACCTCATTTGTTGATACGTTTGAGACACAGAGCCTACGAGTACGCATGTGAACATCGGTAGAGGGCGATAATGGGGAAGATCAAGCTCACCTTTCTACGTTGATTAGGTCCTCTGATATAGTATCCCTGAAGGCAGCTGACACGAAAATGAGCGGCTCGAGATAGGAATCATTTCCCTCAACGAGATGTTTTGATAGCTCCTGTGTTAATTTCAGAGAAAAATGTCCAGTCCTTCTATGATGGACGTTAGCAATGGAGTAAACTTGCAAATGAATGGACTTACTCCTCCTCGGCCTCGACGGCATCATGAGCCATTCCAACGTCATTCGACCCCATGGGGCTAAGGGGAGAGGGGGCCGGAGGTGAGGGGGTGGAGGCGAGGGGGGTGGAGAAGGGGGAAGATGCAGCGGCCCGGCAATAGTTGGGTTGCTGCGCCGTCTAGGGCAGTGATTTTTGAACCACGCGAAGACCCTCTGACAAGTATATGTTATTTTTAGCTGCAAAAACTTGTACAACTAATATGCTCACCCAGGCCTCAACGGCATCGTTGGTTACGAATTCCCGACGGTATCTAGGCATGATATAATGCATCACCCAACTTCTCAGATTGAATGGGTGATAGAGAGAGCGTAGTTCAATGCATTGAGGCCTAAATGCCTCTAAGAATTTGCGGCGATTGGCGGGAAGTGGCATAAGTACTTGAATAGTATGCAAGGGAGGAGTGGGGGGCGAGAGCATCCGGAGCAATATTTATAATGTTTTCAGGCACTTTCAAGTTGTGAATTGGGACCAGAACCGGTTGACGATCAGTTGGTTTACGACCGAGGGCAAGGTATTAACAGGGTGAGCCAACCTATCACCGTGGCCCACCGACGAGAGGAAGAGCAGTCAACATTCAGCCGATGTAGATGGAGTCCAGCTAATAACGCACAGGGTAGGTCAGAAGCTTGTAGGGAGCTCCGAGAATGTAGATCGGGATTTTCTCTTCGGATGCCTATTTGCTTAGCGATCGGTGGACTAAAGGGGGTACGAAGAGGAGTGATTTGTGGGGTTGACCGGGATCGTAAAAATGTTCTGATCCGAACAACAAGCGAGCGGCACGGATACGGCCAGAGGTGGGACTGCGGCCCATGCGCTGATCTGTCATGGCCAGCAATCAGGAAAATCAGCAGTTGGAAGGTGCGATCGGAGACTGAGATGTGGGATTGGAATAACTTCTGTCACCTTGCTTGGCAAGGTCTTTCCGGGTCGTTAATCCTGCATCAAAGCAAACATATACAAACTTACACTCCCGTCAGACATGCAAAAAAAAACAAACATGTTGCAACATTGGGTTGTCCCCTTGACGAAACATGTGCAAACTTACACCTGAGCTCGGAGGTCTTCAGACTTGCAAAAAAACAAACATGACAAAACACCCGATTGGCCCTCGGGTGACACTCATCCAAACTTTGGGGAGGTTGTATGACCAGCGGAATCGCAAGTCATTGACCGTCGAATATCAATCATTATTGTATAGACTGTATTAAGAATCTATAATAGATTCTTGGCTCTGGTGAGCGGGTCGAGGTCTGATGAATCACGAAAAATACAGTCACGAGAGCACTGGCAGCTGCAACACCAAGCAAGGTGTTAGCCGGCAGGGCCGGCACCTAGTATGAATCACTTATCTTTAAACCTGTCGAGCAACCAATCGCTTGAATGTTTGATGTAACGGCCACGAGACCGAGGTCACTGGAGACCGAGATCACTGAAATTGAGACCAAACTTCATGAATATCATTTCGGGAAATAAAGAAGAATCACAGAAGTAATTTCAGCTGAGACAAAATATTCGAGTCGGAGCATTTTTCCCAAAATTTCCTGACAAATCAAAATAGCGATATCCTAAGCAGGTTGAAAGAATGAGTGACCTAAGCGAGATATACCTCGAAAGAGAAATATACGGGGAGTAGTGATTGCAAAAAATATACAGATACTCTCAAGCTCTGTCGAATAGATGCAGCCTCTGATCCTGCTGACTTGTATCGATTGGCTATTGAATCTATCTTACTTGCGTTTAGGTGACCCCTTAATTGGTCGGCGACTATGCCAATAGTTCACTCGGAGTATTAGCTGGTTCAGTTAGGATACCACCTCGTGGATCATACAGAACTATCTTCTCAGCCATTCCTGGGCTCCGATGCAAGCCTGCTCTCCGGCCTGTTGACGGTGATATATGGTGTATGGTGTCGACATCGTCCAACAAATAATTGCATCTCGCCTCACGCTCAATTTTGGATATGGTGAGTAAGTAATTAGCTGTGTACGTCGCTTCATTGACCTGGAATCAGCTTCGCAGCTCTTGCAGGCCGAGTTATATGACCAATCTTAACGGTCAACTCAACGGGGGTGATAATCGATGATTTGTGAGTCGTTGGCTACATCTCACAAGGAAGACTTACCCAAGCTGTCTCACAGCCCCTACGCTTGCATTGGATGACATATTTATCCCCCTCCCTCCCTCTTTCAGTCAACGCCGTGCCGCAAGTACAAGGGGACAGGGTACTGAAGTACTGGGTCGCCCGTGTCCGCTCAGAGCCCTTCGATGGCTTTCCAACGACCGTGAAAAACCCTTCCTGCAAGCCTGTATACTCATGCCTCTGTTCCCCCCGTCCAGCCGGTTGTGTATGAGTTTCACCAACAGGCATTGGTGCCACGTTGGGGAGCTGCTACCTTGTGGTGAGTCGAGATCAGTTGATTGTTCTTGAATTTTGCTGACCTCAATATGCGTAGCCTCAAACTCCCAGATCCTGGGATTGTGTGCAAGGCGCCACCCTGACAGCTCACAGCTCGAATATTCTTAGCTTCGTGATCAGCTGTGGCATTCCAGGACTCATCGTTCAATTCAACTGATTCCGACTCATTTCCGCCGTCAACGTCTGTCCTGCGTTCACTCCGCCTCACTGACATAGCGTCCACGCAGGGTCCAGCTAATACGGGTCGGCCGTCGCTGTTAACGCTCCGGCAAACCCCAGCGTCGAAAGTGGGCCTGCCACCAACTTTGCTCGGAAGGAACATGTTAGGAAGGGACATCGTTTCCACCCGAACATCTACGCCTCCACCTCCAAGCCATTTACCCTCGACGTCTGAAGCACTGGCCATATGCAGAAACCGGTTAATCATCATCACGATTTATAACGACTATATCTCCCCATTCATCTTTGATCTTCCTTATATAAAGCGCTCTTCTTATATCTTACATTGCCGTTTTATATGTTCTGTGCTTCAAATATTCAAGTTTATTCCTCTGCTGTGCTATCGGTAATACAGAAACTCAGTAAGTTACTCTTTCGCGACATGAAGCGGGATGAGAGACGCGAAGCGCGATTATTGTGGACAGCAGGCACCCTGGTTACTGATGTGTGTGAGGAATGAAGTGGAGTGTTCAATGGGAGTGTCGAAGTCTAGGTGTCTGGATTGAGATGGTAAGAGAGAAGTGCCTTGTCATTCACTAAGAAAAGTCCACATACATTGACGTAGTAATATCAGCTATTGAACGAATACGTACGACGTCAGAAATAGCAGAATTGAGCCGAAATCAAATGAAAGAGAAACCAATTTCGAGAAATTAACAAGAAAGGCAAGCCCTAAGATATACAGAGTGGAAAGTAGCGCAGAAAGAAACATGATGAGATCAAGACGAAATAAATCGAGCGGACTGCAGTCAGTTGAATGACGCTGGATCCTGTAAAAAGACCAAGTACGAAGTGAGTTCTTCAAATATAAAGAGTAGTATTGGCTGGACAAATAGGACGAAATTTGAGAAGGTAGGGAGACAAGAGAAAGACGAGAAGGAGATAGGGACCGTCCGATCTCTACATTGCCTAACCGCTTACGCTGAGGGTGCTGAAGTCAGGCATACAAGTGACACCTTGGATCCTAAAGAACAGCTGCGCGGCACTACCTGGGTAGACAAATCTGTCCCATTCGATGAGAGCCCACGCACGGTTACCCGAATGATAGATCTCAATCCTGTTCCCGCGCTCGATCCCTTGTTCACCAAGAATGATTTTGTAGTCATTAAGGCAAAAGGCGCCGCCAGACGGGCGCGGCACATTGATTGAGACAGCCCACGTAAAGTCCTACAGCGCAATGAGAAAGAATGTAGAAGGTTTTAGTTGATTAATGAAGCTCACCTCCATCCAAACGACAAACTTGATGGTGCTTGGAAGAAGAGCCGGGGAGGGTGAGACGTCCACGCGCCTGCGTCGCGGTTTCAAAGACTCCCGAATGGACAAAAGGAGGTTCAGCTCTTCGTTGGTTTCCAGGAGGGAAGGAAAATGCAGCTGGTTGGAGATCCACTCCCTACGCTTGCATGCAGTGCACTGGAAAATGTTTTAGAGAGGAGAGCAGATGCATTATAATCGAGCCTGCGGACATACGTAGGTGTACCAGCGACCCATGTTTTCGCGAGAGCTTGCTGTGCGTCCCATACATAACTTGGGTTTCTTCTTGCCGTGGCCACAGTCGATACTTGGAAATGTTGCGGAGGGTACCAGACGGTGCAGTGAGTCGGAGATTGCATTTTCGTTGGCCTTTCGAAGCTCAGTTATTCCCCCCGGGGAGGTTGATGTAGAGGACGAATGAGAGCGACTACGAGGAGTAGGCATAGTCTGCGAACGTGTCATGGGTATCGATGGAGGAGATGGGGAAGGAGTTATTGGGGCTGAAGATGCCGCCGTGGTGCGCGAACGCGTCACGCGGGCTGATGCGGGAGAAGAGTAGGGGATTTTTCGAGCTGAAAATGCCGGAGTGGTGCACGATGATTTCGTCATTACGAGGGAACGCTCCTAGAAAAGGCTGAGCTCACAACTATTTCCGCTTTGTTCTTATATACAGGGCTCTCGACTCGAAAAAAAGTGACAGGTGTATTCACTTGTAGTATAGATAATGCGACAAGTGATGTTTACCCAGCGAAGAGTAACCCAGGCTACAATTTTCTGGCCACGCAGCAAACTCAATCCTCGACAACTAATGCTTGCCTTTCTGGGCTCTAATTGAAGCAGAACCCGGGTTCATCGGGCCCGGTGGATCTACATAGCCAATCTCGCCACAAACGACGTTGCCAGAGGGAGGTTGGCAATGCCCCGTCTGAACTCTCGCAGTTGCATGAAATCCGGTTGTATCGAATATTCAGGGGTGCAAAGCCAGAGGCGGCGATCTGATAAGAGAAATGGAAGATGAAAATTTTGCCCCGAAACCAGGCCAATGGGAGCCGATGGGTGATGTTAGTTGGTACGGAACGGAAAATGAAGAATCTGCTTCTGGGCGGAGCTGATCAAGGGGTCGATTGAGGAAATTTAGCAAGGCATGGCATACGACGTACGGACACCCCACAGATCTGACAGCAACGATTGGCTTCCTAGTCTGAGAGAATGGTGATAACAGCCCGGGAACTACACCACGGCGCAATTGAGGTACATTCAAGGGTGACACGGAGCTTCTTGTCTGAAAGATATTGAACGGCGAAAAGCATGACTTCCGACGTGCACAGAATCAGTTAGCTCAGTGCACTGGGACGCAGCGTCCGCATTCCAGAAGCCAGAACATTAGATCGAGCAGATCCGGATATGCGCATTCATGTTGGTAAGTTTTTTCTCGGGTCAGATTCTGACACGATTGGGTTTGCATAGGAGAGCAACGCAAGCGAACCAGGAACTAGTGGTGCTGTGGGTTGACAACAAAATGAGCTAGGTCGTCGAGAGCGGCTGCATAGGGCGAGGCTGAATGACTATAATACACACAGCGTGGAAATACAGCAGATCATACGAGTAGTATGCAAAGAGGAAAGGCTTTCAGAAGAGTGTGATTCAGGTGAGAAAACGATGGGTTGCTGCTAAACCTGCGCAGGTTTTCGGCGTCTCCCGCACGTGATCACTTTTCAGATCATTTCCCAGTTGTTCACGCCCGTCCCGCCCGTAACTCGTCGTCCACTGAACCGCCATGGGAAAATTCTGTGCCACTCCATGCAACATTTTCTACTGAAGTGCTACGGCTGAGATGCGTGGCAGGGAAGCCATTGCTGTGCCTTCATCCACCTCCGCCGCTAAGGGCCCCATCTCACATCATGAATTGCAGTCAAATTGCGCGTTGATCACCAAGGAATTCCGGATTCAATACTGGCGAACGGGTCAAATACAAAACGTAAGACAATCGGCTATGCTGTCGACTAATATTCCCCTTGAGAATTGCAAGCACAATTAAGTCCAGTCAGAAAATGAACCACTGGGCGAGAAACACCTTCATGGAAAGGACCAAATTAGAAATCACAGGGAGGTAAGATTCTACTCTAATTTGACCATTAACTCGTCTTCGCATTCGTCACTCTCTGAGCTCGAGGATAACTCTACGAATACAGTCCTCTGGGGTTGAACGACGGTATCTTTAAAAATTAATGAGCATTTTCTGAACTTCGAGAAGGACCAGAACTCCTACACGTTGATTGTATGGGCTCCTGAGGACATTGAAGAGCCTCTGGCGCGTTCCAGACCCAGGCTAAGATAAATATGCACTGTCCTATCAGGAAAGCTACGGCAGCAATCGTCGTTTTGAAGAGCAAACGAGATATGGAGGTGTAGGGCGCCGAGGTCCCGTATTGAAGGTCCCCAGGGTCCATGGAAATCAAGTTTTTCAGCTCATTGATTCTATCGCCAAGGTATGGGCATTCATCGTCGCGAAGTTCGCTCTGACGCAAGATAAGGAAAGGGTTCTCTCCAAATGTTGCGTCCATCGCCATGAAGGTTCCAATCTCGACGAAGTACTCCTTGTAAATGTCGTAGACGCTATAGGGGAGTCGGGGAAATTGTGTCACGGAGGGGAATGGATGCAGGAGAAAAATAATGCGGTTATCAATGAGAGGAATCCAGAAGGTACGAGGGCATTCGTTGCGCTACAAACCAATGAGCATCGTCGGCTGCAACGCCGTAAACACCGTAACTCACATCCTCGTATATAATTACCCGGACACACGGTTGAACGGAACTCTTGGAAAATGGAACTCCCATTGGCGTCGCAGTGAAGGTGAGGGAGGAGTTGTTGTTTCGGGGAAGTCGTAAAAGCGATGATTTTATGAAGAGTTCCGTTGAAATGTTGATGTATACTGTATTTGACAATTACTATATCTGGACACGATCTTGTTTACACCAGTTCTATATGCCGAAACTCCAAGCGCCCACTGGGTGAGATCCGATGGCCCTGAGTGAGTACATTGCACTCATCATAAACGCTCAATCATTACGAGACACATGTCATATCTCAGGGTAGTTGTGTTGTCCGTTCGCAATCTCCGATCATCGATTGCTTCTTAGTACGCTTTTGAACCAAATCGCAATGGCGGAAAAAAACCCCAAACATACATGGGCAGTCTTTGTATGCAATTAGACAGCTGTTGCGTCTCTAACCTGAGTTGAAATAGCATGCAACTAGTCAATTTTCGACAGGCATTCAATAGGTTGAGCCAAAATATCACATGGAGTTACAAAGTAGATAAAAGGAACCGAACAATGGCGAAATGGCGAAAATGAATAGATTTCAGAAAATAGAGAGGACAAGAACGGGAAGCCGAATATAGAAAAAGACGCATGCAAGCAGTTGAAGGCCTACACTCTTGATTTGGGTTGAACCTGTGAGAAAGAACAACAATCGTATAAAGCAACGAGGCAGACTGTAAAGAGTGCGTGAACGCAGCACAGAGCAAAGGGTATAGTGGATAGTCAAGGAAATACTTCTAGGTCAGTTACGCGTCACAAATCGATGACCTCGTTCAGTAGAGTGGCTTTGGAGTAAATCTTTAGAGCCTCGACTCTGTTAGCTGCGACCTCGACGTAAGCATTAGGGTGATCAGGATCGCCGATTCCTTTTAGGGCAGAAGACCTAGAAATATCAGGTTAACAGTGTTCCTCAAATGTAAAGATAGATGACCCACAGTCCATCGTAGATACCAGGAGTAGCTCCTCGAATGACGACGTAAATCTGGTCAAAGACGTGACGAGGGTTTCGGGGTACGTTCCAGGGGGGTTGAGCAGGTTGGACAGTAGATGTACCGGAAGGAGTGGGCGTCAGATAGGTGGCTCCAGGGAACATAGGAGGGCAGGCTAACGACAGCTGTTTGCCTAGAGAGACGAGATCGCCGTCGTCCCCAACGAAGTCTTTTTCGCTGAGAGTTGGAGGCGAAATGGGGTTGGCTTCATCGTTGTCTTTCTTCATTGACCTGACTCCAATCTTGCCAGAGGCCTTCGCCTTGCTGCGCGAAATGTCAGAGCAATGATAATGGTTGACAAATTTCAATCACCTAGTATTTGAATAATCCGTGTCAGCTTTTACCCCCTTGGCGATGGTGTAAGCCTTTGGGACGCGAACGTCAGGATCTAGCCAAAGCGAGTCCTTCTCGGCCTTGAGCATCTTGGAGAGATCGGGGACTTGACTGGCATTGTGCGTGAGACCGGTCGTACGTGTAGATTTTACCAGAACCTACCCAGATTCCAAAGGCCCGATCCCTCCCGTTCCATTGGCCTTGGAGAAATCGTACGCAAGGCATGCGTCTCGAAACGTTGGGAAAGACTCCACACAAGCGCCAGCGAACTTTACCGTCTGTAGACTAGCCGCTGGCCTGGTATCCGTGTCAGTGGAAGGGATCATGACAAAAGGCTTGTGGGACTTACCAGGTTGCAAAAACTCCGGGTTTCCAGCCGCGATACACGACGTAGGTCTTCTTGGATTTCCTCGCCTTCTTTGATAGAGCAGGGGCACCATGAAGACTCCGCTCGAAGGCGGAAGTGAACGCACCCTTGGATGCAACACCGTGCACTTTGCGACCGGTTGCGGGCGGAGGTAAAACCTCGTCGCCGGAAGACAAGTTGTTCTCGCTGCCACGGTCGGCGTCATCGGCGTCGCTGTCCTCGTCTTCACCGTCGTCCACTTCATCATCGCCATCGCTATAACCTGCATCCTCGTCGTTCACTTCGTCTTCATTAGGGCTGCGATTGGGGACGTCGAGATCCTCACTAGCGCTGTCAAAGTCAGTACGAGCGAAATCAGTTTCGATGCTCTCCGCCTCGCTCAACGCGTCAACCGAGGAGTACGAGGGTGGATTGGCAAGAACCTGGGGAGAAGAATCACAGGTAGTTACCACAGACTTGGACTTGGCCTGACCAAAGTCAATGAGTAGACGAGCTTGAGAGATCGAAACATAAAACATACACGGGAAGTGGAGGGCATGAAAGCTAGTGGGAGGATAATGATATCTGGAGAGACAATGCGTCTTTCGTGGTCTGGTGCTGCTGTCGATTATTTGTATCTGTTGTATTGTTCAGGTATAGAAAACTTACATCGACAGGAAGTGGAAAAGATCATTCAAACTGTCAAATGCATTGGATTTCAGTCAAAACTTGAAAATTTACCGGCTGGATGCACAGACGTGGCAATATGTCCGCTTCATGCCATGTCGGTAGGACCAGGGAACAAACCACCATGAGATCGTCGCCACCCAAGTCGTAGTGCAGACCCTTGGGGCCCATTCTTTCGGAGATGGGCCCCTTTGGGAAAGATTAATTCCAGATTCTCCGCGGTGAAAGAAGCCGGCAACTCGTCTGCCAACGAACAATTGACGACTGCGGCCAAGTGAGGAAGGATGGCCACGAGTTTGTTTGACTTAGAGGCTCAAAAGGTTTATGAAGCAGTAATAGACGCATTTTGGAGCAGGTGCCACTTGTTACGATAAACTTCCGGTCACTGTCCCCTAAGATCTTCGCGCTCGTATCTAGCAAAATAAAGTCTATAACTGCGTTAAAGATAATCAATAATTATCCAGACAGACTCGCTCTTTTCAATTCTGACGTGGGACTCACTTCCCTGTAGGTAAAATATTTTTCTTCTATTCGCTTTCCCTTTCTTTCCACGTCATGCTGAGTTGAAATGGAAGGATGTAGTTGGCTTCGTAGGGAAATACAAGAGCTAAAAATGTACGGGGAAGCAATTCCAGCTAAAAATCGAATTCACTAGGTCTCCGCTGATGTCGAGATTGCCTTTCATCAGCTTAAATTGAAGATGTTTGATCGGAACCGAGGTTCGCTGTCAGCGATCGTCGATCGTAAATCAGATCGATTGGCACTGCCAGATCAGAAAGGGCTCCGGGGAAATTTCTTGACGTTGCCAATTTGAGCAGATCTGTCCCTGCGTATCGCCAGGGACGCCACCGACAGAATCTGTGCTGGTCTCTCCACTCTCTCATGTCTAAATGACACACTTGCCTTGATATCCATACCCCATCTTCGATAGAAAAGCCTCGCCATCAAAGGTCCGCCTTTCTCGCTCCAAGCATCTGTCCAAGTCCCTGGTTGGCCGGAACCCCGAGAGATCGTTATTAGACAAGGTGACGTCGGGATTTGTTAAACCAGGAGAACAAAAGGAGTCGCGGTAGGTTGGTATTCAGAGGGGAAGCGAATAATTACAATAGTTTGCATATATGTCAGGAACGCTATTGCTACTACTCAGACAAGACGCCATAGAAAATGCTGAACAGTGGAAGGAAGCCGAAATTAGGCGACAATTTCAGTCATTACAAGAATACTAGGAGTAGGGAAGAATTAAAGAAGGGCAATAGCAGGAAGAGAAGAGAACAAGGTTGAACTGATTTGAAATTTTCAGGGAGCTGACGGAATCAACAAAGGGAGGTTAAAGTCGAAATGAAGGACTCGGCGCGTGTAATTGAGAGTCTGGATGAATAACTTGTTAGCCTAGATGTTTGCTCCCCTTGTTCGATGTCGTCAGCGTGGCCTGCATGGACACGGGCAGATTCTACTTTTTCCATCGCCATTCTAACGATTTGTTACGAGGGACGTCGGTCCTGCTATAGTTTTGAGGTCTCAGTAATGGAAGAAGACCAAAACAGAAATGCCGAACCTTCCTCGTTTGCCAGCCGATGGGTTTTCACCGTCATCTCGCCATTTCCTCAACCTAGTGGACCGTCTGGCTGAAGTGTTAGTAGAAGTAATGCGAGGCTGGCTAGGCATACCTCAAGTTGGTACCCGCCGTTAAATTATCCGGCTTGTTTGCGACATCGACCAGGGATGCAGAACTGGATAAAGAACAGTATTGTTAGGCCGAGGTCGCGCTGGGTTGGGTAACTCACCTGGAATTTGAACGCTTTCTCTTGTGATCGCATCCATACTTTTCGTGATAGACATGTTGCTCGGAAATTGGGTCGGCCTCAGATGAATGGGCATCTGATTTTTCAGTGGCGCCGGTGCCATTATAACTCGCAGTGGTGTCAGATATGCCTTCAGAACCGAGGTTTTCCTGGGAGCACTCTCGCGAAAAGAGGGCTGACACCGGCGGCGACGAATTCAATAAGGATGAAGCAGAGGGGTAGGTAGATTGTGTTTTATCAGCGTAGTTATGGAAGGGAACTGTGGTACTTCGTGGATGTTCTGATACCGTTAGCTTTACGGCTTCTGTGAAGGAAGGTGATGGAGGACATGATGAGTCCGTTACGGGTTGCTGTACGAAGTCGTTGTGAGAAGGCAAGGGAGAAGACACGGGAGATAACAGTTCTGAAGCTGAGCGCTCTGGGATTTCGATGGCAGATGGCAATGGAGAAATTGAAGAAGACGGTACGTCGGTCTGAACGCGAGACTCCGGGGTAAACGCAAGGACATTGGGAATGCCACCAATGGACTGAACCGTGGCTTGTAAATCCACCAGAGTCATTTGGTTGGGGTCGAAGGAGCTCAGTCTTTTGAAAGGCTCGGGGTTTACGAGGAGTTTCTTGCGACCGCCTGCACTGTCTAGATCCCTCCATGGAAGGTCGCGCCCCAGGCGAGGAGAGCGATCTGAGCCGCTTTGCTCTGAAAGGCAGTACCAATCAGGATCGAAGATACTAGTAATCTCTATCTGAAAAAAGCTTACCCCAAACAAATATAATGAACTGTCGGAGCAGTTTGCGACTCTCCTTGGGACTCATTAATTCAACGCTTAGGAGGGGAAATATTGCCCCACGGGCGTCGAGAAATAGATCGGGATTTATTTCCATTGTTTTGCTGTGCACTTTGAAAGGGCATGGGTACAGGTTGTTAGTGTTGTGGAATGTGTTGTGGAATGCTTACAGGGTAACACTTCGTTTGCCACCACCTCGAAAATAGGTTTCATGTCCTTTTTATACCTGTTATAGACCGCATCGAACCTTCCGTGATTCTCAGGAACGTTTGATACCAACGTTCTGCTGACGTTGTGAATTATTCAATACTGGGGAGCATGGGGTAACTTACGCGTCGGTTTTGATTTTCCCGTCATTTCCGCGGATGGCGACGGCGAGTAGACATAACCCATTCCCGAATTGACCTGGTTCCCAACCAAGACAATCATCGAGCTGGTCGTACATAGTGGACAAGATCTCGTCTTGCTGCCTGGTCGACGGAAGCCATAACTACGAGGTAAGAAGAAAAGCGGCTCCCGAATCATGATACAACGCACAAGAGAACATCCTTTAGGGTTGCCGGGAACCTCTTTTTTCTGTTAGCTTCGTCGGCAATCTCGCCAAAATACTCTTTGTCTGCAGCGGTTGCAGTGTTGACAATATGTTGCTTGGCGTGATGGTATAACTTCAGGTTATTTATTTCTTTGCCTTTGTCGATGGTTTGCTGAGTGGGCATTCGTTTCTTGATCTGAGAAGCTTTGACTTTAGCGAAAGCGGATTTCCAACTCCACCTTCTCCTGTAACGCGGGATGTAAGGAGTGTAGGCCTTTCGCGGCTTGGGGAGGGGAATGGAGAATTGTCGGCGACAGTAGGTCTCAATTGCCTATGAAGGAAACCCGTGATTTAGTGAGGAAATGTAGTTCAATGAAGGGGCTTCGTGCCTTTCTACGGGTTCCAGTGATGTCTCCGAACTCCTTTTCGATTTGTGGGAAGACGTTTTCTCGCAGCCACTCTCTGAGAGTTCTTTCCTGTTCAGCTAAGTAGATGCAGTCCCGAATGTAAGGTGGCTTGAAGCTCGAGAGNATAGTCTAGGGAACATGGTTTTCAGGCCTTCTGCGTGGGGAGGAGAATGTGCAAGTACCTTTATGGAGTCAGGTAGGACGACTACCCCATTAGCCTCGAAGGCATCTCGGTCGAAAGTAGGAGTACTCATATTGCGAGCGTTCGTTGTCGGTNGTTAGCTACTGTAGAGGGGNTGGATGACCTGGTCTTCCTGAAAGAGTGCCAATTGAAAACTTTGACGAACGACGATAGAATGTTTTATCTGGGATATGCCGCNTTCCCAGCCCTTTCAAGACATCGAAGATCGCGAATCAAGATCNTCATTGTATGGCTTATCGGTCTATCCAGGAAAGAGTTTCAGCATTCATTGGGATCATGGAGTATTTCGGAGCTATCGCCGTCGCCTTTTGCCGATCGATNGACAGATCCCTGCAACTAGCTCATTTGGGTTTATCCCTGAGTTTGCGGTACNGTAACACAAACCTGGGGAGGATCACAACGTNTGTGCCTTGAGCGAACCAGTGGCCTGGACTATCCGTCTATAAGGGAGTAATGTTTCGATCAGGTTCACCTGTCGATTCCTGCGCAGGTTTTGCCCGGTCATGTGACTCAAACTTCGCTTTCCATACAACCATCGANCATTAGCGGTTTAAGTTCAGCCCGAGAAGTTAGTCGACTACTACCCTCCTCGAGATGTACGAGTGCTNACCTTGGGAATCAGCTGTGGCCAAATCCAAGGTGGAGCTTCTTATTTTATAACGCTTATTCAAGNTTGATTGANGGAAAAATAATATGATTATATTAATAAGTTTGAGTCTCGGACTATTTATACCTCAGTAATTGTGAACTATGCCTTCCGTTGTTCTNTTATCTTTCGGGATAAAGGTAAACCAGGGCTGCTGCACCTAANAGCAAATGCGGNAGGGCAGTCNAAACCACCCCNTCNGAACTCTTATGTAGTCGACTTTGATTAGAACGAATAGCTGGCTAAAACGGCAAAGGTAAGCGTGTTGAACCTCGTCCAGTACTACTATCTCACGTGAACCGCGTGAATAGAACAAGTTTTTCGAAAGGAAGGCCCGCCGCGCCAGTACACTGTGTTACGAAGAAGAGGCTGATGACAAAGACCTCCGAATCTGTGAGGGAGAAGAAAGAGGAAGGTACCAACGACGAGGAGGAANGCCAGAGGGAAGATGACGATGATGAGGATGAGGAAGAAGATACAAGACCTCNACGGTTAAGACAAAGCACCCAAATTGATGGCAAGATTGTAAAAGAAGTCCNGTGAGTGTTCCGTCTTCTGATNTACGCGTCGCTCCAGTGAAGTCCAGGCTCGGAACAGTACAGCGNTCGCCCTGGACAATCCTTTCGTCCTCTTTACTGGGNTCGTTATTTGGTTAACTNCTTTCCATTGTGTTCTGTATTTGANTTNTTCATAGTTGTTTTGTTTTCATCTTGAGCTTGTTTGAGTGCCGAGTGAGATACTGATGCATACATCTAACAATACAGAGCCGCGGTGAAATAAGTGATATGTTGATGAGACTTCGTGAGACCTTTGGGGTTACAGCGTTGCGGCAAAACGAGATACAAGGGGATCGATACAGAACTCAATATCTAGATTCAAAATCGGACTTAATGACCATCCGGTACTGAGATGTAAATCAGATCAAATACNGCCGACNGTTACTCACCNTTCTAATCCGGCCCGCACAGTNTCGGTCAAGCTTAGCACGAGGGAGCAATCTTAGNGAACACCAACAAGATATCTCAGCAATGGTATTAAGAAGGTATATACAAATCTGATATCGAGCAGAGAGACACATAGCATAATGGACGAGAGCGACGCNAACGCAAAACAATAGATCNAGAAATCAAAGTTGGGGTGTGTAAATCCCAAACATCGTGAAAGAACTCACGAGAGATTCGCACTTTCGATGAGAAACTTCAGCCACTCACTTCGTCAGACCCTAATCCTCATCCTCAGGAGCAACCNGGTTCTCTTCATGGTTAATACAAGCCACTTCTTCGACAGCGGGTACGGTGTCATTGTCAGAAGGCTGACAACTTAAGCATCAAGGGTTTTATTTAAAGAATGAAATACCTACCTCAGCAGAAGCAAAGCGGCTGAAGCTGCCGGCCGTGTGGATGTTGTCGAAAATATCAGCGTCGTCGACCTCCATTTCTTCGTTAAGTTCGGGAAAAAACAGACGATCGAAGACCTGTATGTCATTGAGCGGATGAAGATCTGATCACAAAATCTCCCTACAGCAATGGTAGGGACAAACTCCTGCGAATCGTCGGTACGACGGGCGCCCGTGGCCTAGTTGAACCAAAGAACGGATCGCGTTAGTAAAAGAAAAAGGCCAAAACAAAACAACGTACCCTATTAACCCCGTTCGCAGAAATATTCTGTGACTTTGAGTCCCAACGGTCATCAAAATTGTATTTGAATACTCACTGAAGGTCCGCCGGNGGCTCCACTTGAATGATCGGGGCCGTTGCCGTCGTTCGAAACNGCNGAACGGGCTACAGGGCCCAAGAGCTACGTATNTTCAGGTCAAAAGTCGTCNGAAGTCGAGAAAAACACCTACGGGAACTTGACCGCGTTCAATGGTCATGTCTTCCGAGTNGTTTTCACGGGCGCCTATGAAGNTTCCNGAAGGGGTGGGATCGCGGGTGTTAGTGGAGACATTTTCTGGCAAAAAGACCTATTTNTATGTGCATAAAACGTGGAAATGGATGCAATAACGTGTTCATAACCCACCTGAGCAATTTGAGCACGGTCGGGAGTGGTCACTGAGTCGCCCCTGCCACTGAGGCTGCTGTGAATAGCTATCCCCTCCTCTGCCTCCAAATGCTGTGTNAAAAGCTGTTGAGNCGCACTCCTGGACACCATGGAGCCTCTTGCACCCCTTTTGTGCGATGAGATAGTGGTGGAAGTGGGAACTTTAGGCATTGGTGTAATGGTAGTGGTGGTAGGAAGAAGGAATGAAGAGCTAGAGCCGCCAGCTCATCAATTATATTTGCCATCGATTGTACATNGATGGCTGTCTCGCGGACAAAATATAGCTTCAACTCGGCTTGAATAGTTTGTGAGTCCACTATATTATCTCAAAGGTGTAGGAGGTACATTTGATGATCAACGGATCAATGATCCACGAGGCTCCTAGGTCCGATCANGCCCAAAATAGCCATTATTAGGGCTGTAGTTGCTATAAATACATGTATTGNCTTGAAAAGACTCCTAATTAAAATGCTAAAATTCTGAAAATAGCAAGAAGTGGATGCAGACAATGCTTGGTTGTCATACCTACTTTGTGTCCAAGCACAACNAAATTTTTCTGGATGCTGTTTTCAAAGNTCTCCAAATAAAATCCCTCAAATTCGGAAAATATTCTGGGGAGTGCCTGACTGAGTCAAGAAACATCGCTTGGTCATCGCTTTTGTTTTCCTCCCAGTTATGAGCGATTTGTTAGAGATCTTGTCTGCAAATCAAATCNGGAGAACTTTGAAAAANNTCCTGGGTTCTCCGGCCAAGTGGGGAGGTGATAGAGAACCTCTGNTCATTGTCAGATCTGTTTTCCATAACGTTGTGAGAGATTCGTAGGTGATCTCGTCTCGAAATAAAGCTTGGAAAAATCTACAGATATCCTGGGGATATCTGACAGCTGATAGGGACACTTTCTTAGTCGTCAGATTCATATTTCGTTCAGCGATGAGCCAAATAGTACCCCAANCCGTGCAGATTTCATCATGCTGAAGTTCCGACTAGGGCACAGTCAGGCATNATCTCCGAAGTACATACCATGAGTGCACGAAGACNGTGCTATGTATAAGTGATGTGCTCCGACTCNAGTTCGAACCGTCGAATGACAGCCCCTGGCATCTCCAAAATGCCTTCTCACATATGTTCTGCCTCACTACCCCTTCTTCCTCCGGACCTTCAGCCCTGCAAGCCGTATTTATCGGTCACCCCAGTTCCTTTGCAGTAAGTAATCGATGTCTCAGACTTTCCAGCACGCGCCTGCACTTATCTTGGCATGGGTTCACCAGTGGTATCTCGGTGGTTCTAATTGCCCAGTCCACCCAGCGATGGTGAGTGGCTTTCAAGGTTGATCGCTATCATATTCCTGTTATGCCCGATAAAAACTTACCTGAGTCGCTGTTCCAGTTGAACGTTGAACGTTGAACCCCGGTTTTCACTGCTATGCATCCTTGTGGTGCTATTCGCATACCGTTTGCACCCACTTCCCTCCTGGCTCCCTCAAGAGTTACGGTTGCTTGCATACCTGCGTCGTATAACTGGTCCCGAAGATTCCGTACTGCAATGGAAGGGACTTGCTAGCCATCATCGACTCAGCACTGCCGCAACCATTAAGCGCCTTGGCAAAACCTGCGCAGCTTTTATTCATGTCACGTGTCCAGCCATGATGTCATCGTCCCAAATGCTTTGAGAACATCTGTCTCAACTGTTGAACTCGTCGATGTAGTTCCGAATCAAGAAATAGAGCCGTCGCGCGGCGGGGTAAGTACCTACTACCTCTGAATGTCCCGGAATCAGCCCGTCTGGCCGTTATTGTCTTTCGACTCTAAGTGCATCCATCGCCTACATATAACGGACCCCACGATTGCGTCAATTACCCCCTGTTCTAAGTGGACGGCTAGTTCTGATGAGTTCACATCACTAGCACACGCCCGCTGTGACCCAACGTGCTGTTCAAGAAGAAAGGAACACACGCCTTCGCGCCAAGCGACAATTGCAAACGTTGTCAAATGATCATATCGCAAATCGGAGTTACTCTTCATGCAGAACACAGGAAGCATTGATTTATAGAGTGGTAAGTCTAGTGAAAAGGTAAAACATTGCTGTACGTCGGCATCTCAACCGACGCCGCGAGGCAGCTCGACGTCGACATCTAAACCAAAGCCGCACTTGTGTGCAGGTGGTGCGGGAACTGTGACGACGTCGCGGGAAATAGAGGATGGCCGAACAAGTTGCAAGTAATTTCCATGCAAGCATACCAACGAACCGGCCTGCTGAGAAGGCCAGTTGTCTGCCCAGTCCCGATCAAAACCTATATGTCGATTCAAATATTGGTCAAGTAATCGCCATTGGACGTAGGAATAACACATTGCAGGGCACTGTGTCTTTGGCAAGGTGGGCCGATGCGCTCGAGAACGTGAGGGTTAACGTCAAGGTGCGATGAAGGCGAGTGCTCGGAATAAGAGAAGGAAAACATTTGATCGCGAAGACGTACGAAAAAGGCCACGAAGTCGTAAAAAGCTTGCGTCTGAACAAATCTTCTGTAAGTTGCAACTGATGGAGCACAGGAGTAAAGAAACGGGGGTCGAATGGTCTATAGCCCGAGAAAAATAAAAGTCTACTAGTGGGTTACCGAACTTGTTACATCATACCTGCCTGTATATGACAGAAAAATGTGATACTACGGTATTTTGAATCACCAACTTTACCATAAGACCCATACCTCCGGTAGTGGGAACAAATACGGAGCGACATGCATTCAACTCCTTTAACCCAATAATATATACGGGCATCGTAGGCCTTCCTAGAAGAAGGGTACAACTTGACGAAATGACCATGTAATGGCTCATATATTGCTTGCGTCTCGGAAGCCAAGTCAGCCTCTTGAGTGTCTACTGCGCACATCAGAAAATCGGCAAATATTTTGACGACGCCCTTCTGAATACTTCGGCTTTCGTCCGGCGCTCTACCCTTTGGTGCTTTTACCTTTTGGTACTTTCACACTTGATGTTGGACGTGTTTCGCCTTGTGGCGTATTTCTAGTATTTTCTCGCCTTTTTGCTTGTTATGCCAATTGAATACTTCATTCGCGTTACTAATATCGCCGACACTCACTGGACCCAAAACGCCAAGTGGAAATTTCAAGTTCCGTACAAGTTCCGTATGATACCAATGAGATGTGCTTCAAGGATCGTTCTAATGAGAATAGCTGAACACTACATTAGCATACATTGCGCCTATATGCGCTGGTATAGATGTATAGCTCCTAATCAACCTGCCATGCTCTCCTCTTATTGATGTTGATAATGCCTGGTGACGTCAGGAGATGAAGACGAAGATGACAAGATAAATACCGCTGCTGGAGGTTCGAGTGAAGTGTACAAAGGTCAAGGAAATATTGGAGATACGCCACAAAGCCAAGCACCTCCAACACCAAGTGCGAAATTACCAAAAGGTGAAAGCATCAAAGGTAAAATGCCGCCCGAAAGCGGAAGTATAGGGCGTCGTCAAAGTATTTGCCGATTTTTTTTATCCACGCTTTGCTCTTGCTGTAACCACCGTTATCTTCCATGGCATTGCTCTTACCGTCGGGTACCTGGTTAGCAATAGATCTTATTGGTAGTTATCCCATCTTGCATCGGCTTGTACGTTATATGGTCTTATTGTAAGACTTGCGTTGTTACCTCGAAGCTTTCGAAATGTGCTTTCGAAAAATCCTTCATACAAGCTTTAGTTGAGAGATTACAGAACATTCTCAGTCAAAGGCACCGAATTTCAAATGCATCGAAAGCAATCTCATGACCATCCAAAACGTCCGAGCAGCCGGAGTGATGATTGCTTCAAGGTGCCTTTCGCCACCGACTAGCGACTCGCAGTCAGTAAACAATGCGAGAGGAAACCTATCACTCATTTCCCGTGGTTTTGGTAATTAGTGATAATAGTACAGTGCCGTTGCTTGCTTCCTGTTCGTTTGAATGCCTGGCTCGCTCGGTTCGTTTGTAGTCTCTCTACTAGTATAGCTCTGAGTGCTATCCCGGACCAAAAAAATCTTCATCGAGAGATGTCAAGACCTTGCCCTGAGAGGTTACCATTCTTCAATAGACACGTAACGGGAGAAGATCACTGTTTAACGCCGATGCGCGAGGCATTGAGGTTGTCATAGTTCAGACCAACCGCTTCCGTGTCCTTGAATGAATTTGTAGAATGGTATAGTATCTGGAGACAAGGTACGGGCTCCTCGTTTCCGATCGCTGACCGTGTTCGGCACGGCTACTTGTTTTTTCTTGGCTCTGCATTTTCTTGGATCTTTTTGCTTGGTGCAAACGGTGCCTTGGTATCGTTGCTCGTTCTCCGTCGCTCGGGGGATAGCCTCAGCCCGATGCCGTATTAATGCATTGCGCGAACTTAATCGCCAGCATTTTGAGATAAGTCAATTCCCACCCTGAGAAAAAAATTCAGTCATCGGCGTTCATCTGGAGAGTCGATGTATATCCCTGACTTTGATAAGTTGTTCTTTTTTTAGCAACCTCCATTCTCCCCCATTCCGCTAAACTGTGATATTGTTACCGTCCGTTACAAAGGCAAAATTGTCACTCAAAAACGTATTTGGAATCAATTGGGATGGGTTATCGCACCATGGCCCGGCCCTGATAATTAGCTGTGGAGACAAGCAAGCCTTATGCGTGGTTTCGACTTCTGGCATCCATTTTGCACGTGTTGGTGGGCTCGCCATTGGAGACGTGGATCGCTTTCAGGGATGTAGGCCATCTGATCAAGATCACCGAAGGACTCTGCCGGCGGCTTCCTTGAACGTGACACTCCGCCCCCTCACTAACTCCTATGTCCGAATTCATTCTACAATGTCTAGACCCAATATTGGTTATGTCTGCGCAGCTGCATCAAGCCAGCAAGACTAAGTCAACAAGACTAGTGTGAGAAACGCCGATGCGTGCTAGTGTCTGCAAATGCTCGCGAGCTATTCCTGGACACGCGTGATGCGCCAGACGCGACGTCGAGAATCAGGGTCTAGTAAGACGCGTCTCAGACTCGTTACTCTGTCTCTCCTCCCCCAAGTCGCGTCCTTCGTGCTTCCTCGCTGTCGCTGTTTCTCCTCCCAAGTCGCGTCCTTCATGCTTCTTACTTCCTTACAACCACCAGGGTGTTCGTGAGAAACGCTAATGCTGCTAGTGTTCAAAACGCTCGTGAGCTATTCCTGGACACGCGTTCGGCGCCAGACGCGTCGTTGAGGATCAGGATCTAAGGTGCGTCTCAGATTCTTTACTCTTTCTCCTCCCAAGTCGCATCCTTTCTGCTTCCTCACCGTCATTGTTTCTCCCCTTCCCAAGCCGCGTCCTTCATAGTTCCTACTTCCTCACAAGCACCGCTGTTTCGTGAGTCGTTCTCGACTGCCCACGTTTGCTCTCACCTAACTCGCAGATTGTTCATAGACATACAGAACGCATAAACTCCCTGCAGCAATGGCCCGCTATGTTTTCCATTTTTCCCAACTCATAAACCCAAAGCCTTTAATGGATCGCCCGAGTTCAAGTAGCATTCCCCCATTCCCAAGTCATTTCCATTATACATAAAGTACGAGATACTCTGTAGCTACCTTGGGATGCATCCCAGGTCTTCGCATAGCCTGGGATCATCCAACCTCCAACCTTTTCTTGTTATTCATCATGTAAGACATAGCCCAGGATTCATCCTTGATATCTAGCCCGGGATTAACCCTAGGATAAATCCTCAATGTATACCTCGGGATTAATCCCAGGATTAATCCTTGATACTTACCTTGGGATTAATCCTGGGATTAATCCTTGACATATACCTCGGGATTAATCCTAGATAATCCTAGATACATACCTCGAAATTAATCCCAGGATTAATCCTGCATGCAGCCTGTGACTGTTGGGCCCGGGCGTTGTGGGGGTCCTCTTACAATAGNNTNNATNTCNGNNTNNTCNNNA